>JADRCD010224058.1:18894-43409 GCA_019843815.1 Montemys delectorum | reverse complement strand
TTATTTATTTATTTATTTATTTATTTATTTATTTATTTTTCCTAGATAGGGTTTCTCTGTATAGCTCTAGCTGTCCTGGAACTTACTCTGCAGACCAGGCTGGCCTCAAACTCAGAAATCTGCCTGCCTCTGCCTCCCAAGTGCTGGGATTAAAGGCATGTGCCACCACTGCCCGACTAAGAGTTGGTTCTTTATACCTTAACACTCATCACAGCTGGGGAGTGTCTACAATAATTGGACACCACATGATGGAGAAAGGGTTTTATTTTGGCTCACAGTATACAATCCATCATGGTAGGGAGGTCATGTCAGTATGGAGAGAAGGCATGGTGAGAGGAACAAGAGGCTTAGTCATCACGCTGCATGTATATTCAGAAAGCAGGAAGTGAGGTCAACTCAGGAAGCAGGAAGTGAGGTCAGTTTATAGAGCCTCAATGACCTCTCCCCATCCTCTTAACTCATTTCTTCCATCAAGGCTCCCTCTCCTAAAGGTTTCTCAACTGTTATAAACAGCTCTACCAGCCTGGGACCAAGTACCCAAACAAGTGGACCTATGGGGGTTCATTCAAGACACAACAAGGAGCCTTTTCTTAGGTATGTGTCAAATCTTGACATCAAACTCTTTCTCATCATTAACATCATGTGAGATGCAAAACAAAATCATGACAATACTTTTTGTGTTATTTATTATGAAAGAGTATAAGAATGTAGGGGAAAATGATATCCGGTAACTTCTAGTTGAAAAATCCATCAGGAGGTTAATTCTTCTTTACTTTGCTAACAGAAACGCAGAAAACTTAATTTATTCCAGTTATACATTTAAGTAGTAAAAAGAACAAGTTACCCCCTAATCTCACAGAATATAAAGCCAATGTGACAGAATAATGGTCCCCTAATAATATACACACATACAAGTGTCCAACACCTGTGGATATTTTACCACTGTGGCACAAATTAAGGATCCTGAGGTAATAAGAATATTCTGTATTATTGAAATGATCACAGTGGGTGGTATATAATTGGGAGGGAGCTTTGAGAAGGGCCTCAGGAAAGTAGTGACATAGAGAACACAGGGAAGAAGAAAGATATGGAGATAATGATAGGTAGATAGACAGACAGACAGACAAAAGAAAGAGAAGAGAGAGGAGAAGAAGACTGGAGTGGGAAAGCATCCTGAAAGATGAACATGTTCTACCCTATCAAACTTCTAGAATGAGATCAGTCCTTGATATAGAGACTACTGATGCTAAAGAATACAATATAATAAATTAATGTTGTTTTAAGCCACTGCATTTGTGGTAACTCGATATAGCACAAAAAGGAAATGGATAGATATTTATGACTACTTTTACAAGTTTGGCATTTTGAAAATATTAATGGAAATTAAAGTAAGCATAGTATAATTGAGATTGGATTTAGTATAAACAGATTTGAGGTATATAGATTCCAAAATTATTTTAAAAGGATATTTCAATTTTTGTCAAGAACAAACAAGTATGGATCTCACCTCTCAATATTTCAATAAACAACAAAGATTAAGAAAATACTATGTGATTATAAAATTTGTTTTGCAAACATTGCTTGTATTAATACATTATATATATTCAAATTACCTATTTGGTTTTGATTGATTGTGATTTTTTTTTTTAGTGATTACCATCCATTACAAAGAGATATATCCTTGGTTATCCAGTTCAGTCTTAAAAACATTCATACATATAACATACAAACTGAAAAGATGACATTTCAGAACATATATGTATATGCATATACATGCCAAGAATTTGGAGCAGGGAGGGACATTCAGAGGATGTGGGAAGAGAAAAGGAAAGGGACAAAGGGGAAAACTCTAACTATATTATAATCTCAAAAATAAAAGGAAGGAACAATTCTTTTAGTATGCTGCTACAGTTTCATTTAAAATGTACAGATTTTTCCTATTAAAATGGCTATGACATTTTTTCAGAAAAGAAAAAAATACTAAAATTTATATGGCCTCTCAGAGCATCTCAAATTGTTAAAACATACAAGACAGAAATAAAAGTTGTTAGCTTTGCATCAACTTTCAAAATGAACTCCAAAGCAATAGTAATAAATATTTTTTGATACAATCATAAAGACAGATCTTTAACCTGTAGAACCAAATAGACTACATAGGGATAAACTGTCAAATGTATTGATAAATAGAATATTTAATTTTATTTATTTTTTATTCTTTAGATTATAATATAGTTATATTTCTTCCTCCCCCTTTTTTCCTTCACACTCTCGCGTATACTGCTCCTTGCTATCTTTAAAATTCATGCTCTCTTATTTTCTTAAATGATTTTATATGCATATGAATATATACCTTATATATACATATGTGTGTATGTGTACGCATGTAATTCTGAATATGACTGCTCATTCTGTATGTTACTTGTATGTATGTTTCAAGGCTGACCATTGGGTACCAAATAACCAATTGATGTGTTCTTCAGCCAAATAATTTTTAATAATGGTTCTAAGATAGCACATAAGAAAAGTGTGTCTTTGACAAATGTAGGGCAAGTAGACTGTGCTGCCAGAGAGTAGAACTACTAAAGTTAGGTGAGCCCAACCCCCCTGAAGCTCAGAATCAAGTTCCATAGGTGTGGGGCCAGCTCCCTGTCAAACTACGTGCTCTGGAACACATTACCACCATGACACCTCACTGAGAGGACCATGGCAATCAGTCAGGTAGCATAAAAACCTGGAGTTCTCCATGCTAATGAGGTCTCTAGATAGCTAATGAGCTTCCCTTCCTGGGCAAGAGGTATTTAATCCATGGGTCACCTTGAGTAAGGTGCACGCATTTACATTTGCCATCAAATAAAACAGTTTGGACAAGCAAGTATGGTCTCTTTATCAAGGATAGTCCTGGGATGTGGGGGGGCCTTTGGAGTAAAGAGCGACACCTAAGTCTCCAGGAGAAGGCCTTCTCTTTCCTAGTCCCTCTGTGCTCTCTGTCCTGTCTTGGGCTCTGCCTTCCCTCTCCTGCCTGTCGCTCATCCTGAGGGAAAGCCTGAACCTGGGACCCTCGATCTCATTTCCCAATGGTATCTCATCATGACACAGAGACCCGTGGCCTCAAATCTCCATGGGTAGATGAGTAAACAAAGATCATTTAGGAGCGCTACTCCATGCTAGACTGGAAGGGCATTCTGATACAGACTATGCTAAGGTTGAACTTTGCGGACATTATGATAGGTGACATAAACTAGCCGAAAATACTGTGTAATTCTATTCATCTAAAAAATCTATATTAGTTTAGACCATAGAGACAGAAAATAGGATGGTTGCTAAGGGGCAGGACCTGGGAAGGGGAAATGAGAATTTAATGGATAGGGATTCAGATTTGCATAATGCACACCTGTTTCATGACAATATAGCTACACTTGGCACCACTCAACTTTACTCTTAAAAATGTTTGAGGTGACAAAATTAGTGTTATAAAAATTTTCACAGCCATAAAAATTACTGTTTGAATTTGAAATGATAATAAATTTGGAGAGGAGTTGTAGGGCTACAACAAAAATCTAGCCCTGATATTAGCATTTTAACAAAGGATATTTATCAAAATAAACAATGTAACATTTATAGAGTAATAATAACCAAGCTATATGCATCATTTGAATTCTGTTTTTGTTTTTCTGTACATGATAGCTTCTTTCTCAAATCTGATTCTGATTATAACTTATACTCATTGTTCAACATTTCTGCTCCCTCTGGACTCCACCATGACTCTCCATAAACTGATAGATGGCATACAAGCCACACACACATATACACATATACACAAATACCACACACACACACACACACACACACACACACAAATATACACAGACACACACCACATTTACCACACACACAGAGATGTACATAAAGCAATCACAATACTATTCAGTTATAAGAAGGAGGCACTTGTGTTATCTGTACAATCTACACAGAAGGAACTGAAGACCACTGTGTTAAATGAATCAAGTCAGCAGGCACAGAAGGGCAAGTACCACACATTTTCGCACACTGAACCTAAAAGCTCAATTTATCAGAAATTCAGAGGAGAGAAATGGTTACCCTCATATTTTAGAATATGCATTTAATGAAGAAGTGAAACAGCCTCAAAACACTTTAGCAAAACAATGAAAATAATTAGAAAGTTTTCCATTAAAAATTACGTATCAGAATCAACAAGGGGATAAAAGATTCGTGGCCTAGTCTCCATGTTTTGTAAGTTAAATCTATGAAGTTTCAGGCCACAGTGGTCCCAATCTGGCCCAGAATGCCTGAAGAATTCTTGGAGCCTTCCCCCCATCTTCAATGAATGATGAAAGCCTGAAGAAGTGAGTTGTCCTATCAATAAAGAAAACAATATCATAGACAGAACTGCCAGTGAGAGTGAAGGCCAAACAAAGAGCAGAAAGCTCTCCTGCTGTGCTCTTATATCCTGGCTGCTAACAGAAGATGCCACCCACATTTAGTGTGGGTCTTTCCACATCAGTTAAGACAGAGTGATGCCCTAAAATGTACTCACAGGCTGGTCCCATGGAGATAATCCCTCACTGAAGCTCTCTTCTTGGTTGATCTTAGACTGTCAAGTTCTAGGCGATAAAAGCAGTGCCACTGTGCTACCCCAAATGCCCTGACTTTGGTCTCTGTGTCCCATAGTGGATGGAGAGGACCAACTCCTGAAAGCTGCCCCTTGACTACCATACATATGCTGTGGCATATGAGTACCTCTTCCAATAAATATCCCACACTAATAATAAAAAATGAAGTATAAAAGTAAAAATGTATAATAAATTCTACTCAGTGTGTTGAACAAAACTTAAGAATACTAGGCGGCAGCTTGATAGTTGTTTTGTTGTTGTTGTTGTTGTTTTGTTTTGCTTTTTAATGTTCTCTCCAAAAACACTAGATAAGCATTAATTACTACTATTTGTAAACTCAAATGTCCTCAGTTTTGACAGTAATGGGTATTTTAAATTATGTAACAATATAGAAAGAAATGAGTCATGTGACAGAATGGACATATTGAAAGGATAAAGCTTCAGGACACACAGAGGATCTAAAGAAGGACAGAATTTTCTTTGTTTTGGTTTTGGTTTGGTTTGGTTTGGTTCATTTTCCTTTGTTTTGTGACAGGGTCTGTCTGTGTAGCCCTTGCTGTCCTGAAACTTGCTCCATAGATCAGTCTTAAACTCACAGAGATACCCTGCCTCTGCTTCCTGAATTCTAGGATTAAAGGCACATGTCACTTACAGACTGGGGGTTTTCATGAGGTCCCAGAGGCAGAACATTTTGTCCATCTACACCCATTTCACTTAGATGCTAACACCTTGACAGCTATAAATGGCATGAAATATAAGGCCCATGTTTCAGAACAAATCAATTTTACCTTATCCAAGACACTCGTTGGTTGAAAGAGGAGTTCTTGAAATTAGACCCAGAGAAAACATGAATCCTAACTGCAGTGTAGCACAGCCACTAAATCAAAAGGGAAAGGCTCTTGTGATGGAAGCAGAGGGGTGCCTTGAAATAAGAAAGCTTTAGAAAGACAGAGCTACATTTTCAGCTTTGGCATGATGGATGAAAATCATTAGGTGACTTGTGACTTGAGGGGAAGTGGCTGACGTGCAAAGATGTAAAGAAGAATTTTTTTTGAGAAGATTTTTCTGTTTAGCCCTGGCTGTCTTGGAACTCTATTTATAGACTAGGCTGGCCTCAATCTCACAGAGATCTGCCTGACTTTGCCTCCTGAGTGCTGGGATTAAAGGCATGGGCCACCACTGCCTGTCTGAAGGGCTGTATTTTTTTTTAGAAAATTTGCTCATTAAATACTTCCCATCAATGAACAGTGTATTTTCAGTTTTCTTCAATTTCATTTTGAAGAACGTGTGAAGAGAATTACACATGTGTAGAGTCTTCTTTGGTTTAGCATGAGGGTGGGGCTGTCTATTCCAAAGCTGAGTTTGGAACACAGCATGAAGAAGACAGCACCCTTAGCTCTGAAAGCACAGGGAAGAATGACCTGCACATGACTACATCCTCCTTGCTACCCTTGCACCATGCCTCTTAGCACCAGGAGAGGTCCCCGATAAAAGCCATGCATACGTTGATGAAGTGCAGACTCTTAGGGCAAGCATGCCATGGGTTACAGTTTTATTTTAAGATGAGTATGCATGACTCATCATATCTGAATAGTTTCATGCTCTGAATATTATAAATATTCATACTAACATTTTGGAGTAATTTGTCAATCAAACTTGTTTTTTTGTATGGTAGAATCTGGCATCCTACCAACTCAGAGCCACTGGTGATTGACATGAGTGGTTATTACAGGACTGTAGACGGAGACTTAGGTGTAGGCTCCCATAAAAAGCAGCCTTTTCTTACAAGAGGCACATCTATGCACTGAGGCACACCCCGCCCCATCTCATTTGAATCACTGTAATACATCGCCCGATAGCATCCTGCCATTGATTTCTTTCTGATCACCTGTAAGCAAATTAGATCTCTCATTTCTTCCATATTGCTTTTAATCCTCTACCATTGTATGGCTCTGCCTAAATCTCCCATGTTTATAGTAGGCATCCCCGAAGCTCAGCATCCATATCTCACTAGTCTGTGGAAGCTTCATATTCATCTTATTTGTTTACAAGTATCACAAAATGTCTCACTTCCAAAAGACAATGTTCCTCAGCCTCTCCAAAGAATGAACATTGCTGAGGCCCTTTCTTGCTGGGCATCAACGAGAAAATAAATGAATGAGGCACTGACAGTGAGTGCTGTGTCAGCCATCAGACATCCACTGTGTTGTTCAGGCATCAAAGACAGGGTCCCTGAAAAGATCCTCACTGCACTTCCTGCACTTCAATGCCTTTAATTAAAGACATATTATCATTTCAAGGCTGTTTAATGTGTTCATGTCTGTCACAAGGCCTTTTCCTTGTGATAGTCCTTCCTTCATGATTTTTAATGGGTCAAAAAATTCTTATACTTAAATATAAAGGAAATAACATCTAACATTTAATTTTACATAATATTTAGAGTCCAAATAAGGCTTTTTTTGTTTTGTTTTGTTTGCTTGTTGTTTCGGGGTTTTTCCTGTCATTTTTTGTTATTTTACTGTATATTGTTGTTTGGCTTTTCACTTTTGCTTTTTAATTTTTTTCTTTTTTTTGAGAGATGAACTTGGGTGAGTAGCAAGGTAGGGAAATTCTGGCAGGAGTTGGAGAGTAGGGAGTATAAACCATGATTAAGAAATATTGTATGAAAAAAAATTAACAATAAAAAGAGTTGAGTGACTCACTAAATTTTATCCAGTAGCTTGTAAGTATAATCCTTATTTGTTGTTTACATTGGCTGGCAACACACCTAAAAATATAACCTAGCTATATATGTTCAGTAAACACCTACCAAGTTTTGTAACCTAATATTTGCAATGCATATTTCAGCCTCTATCTGTAAACTGATATTAAAATACAGATGTAATCCTTTCATAGCAGCATACCTGAATCTCCATCAGATGTATAGCTAAATTCTAACTACTTAATTGGTATCATCTTCTAAAGTACACCGAATGCAATTAAAGCATTCGAATAACTATTTTAGCTGAAGAGTAAAACATAATCAGTCACTCCTGATTTAGGTGCAATTTTCTATAGATGGTAATTAGAATTAAACATTAAGAACCACAACACTTAAGAAATACACATCGCTGGGTATGCACTGGTATTCACATGGTGCTTTTAAGATTTAGGGGAGAATTAGACTAGAAACCCAGGCAGGAAACAAAGCCTGGAGGACAAGCCATGGGGCCTTGAACAAAAGACTGGCCTGAAAAAAAAAAAAAAGACTGGCCTGAGATTTAAATTCACCAAGCTCTTAACAAACCCTGATTTGTAGATGCCTTTTCCTTGTAAGTAGTACAAAGTACTGAAACTTCTCTAAATCTCTTCTATAAGAAAGATTCATTCTTCCATACAGTCTATGCACCAGGGCAGGGGAACCCTCAGCCCAGGGCCTTCCTTACACAGAAGCTACGTAAATGGCCGTACTATTTATGTGGTTTTTTTTCCCTTATGTATAACCCACACATTTTGTTCAATTAAACTGCAACAAAACATTATTCCTAAATGAAAAGGAGAAATAAATTGGCAGTGATGTCACATCAATCTGGAGAGGTGAGTTGCCATGGCAACAGGAATATCACCATACTTTTCTCTCCAGTTAGGCAGTGACAGGAACATACTTCACCTGCTGAAAACAGTGTTTAGAAAAGTCTCAGGTGGTGCTGATGTTGCTGGATTTATAAAACCACTTGCTGGGGTCTTAGATCCACCTCAAGGCTTATAATTCTGTCCTGCTAGTTGATGGGAAAGATGTGGACCCCAAGGGAAGAATTTCTCAATGTGTGAGATTTGTCCCTTGAAGCCTTTTTCACATATGCCTCTGGCTTGGAAGATCATTCTGCTTTTTAACGACAGAATACTGTTGGGCTCTGTCTGATGCTTCTGTTTTCAGGACTTGTTAAGGCAAATGCAACGTTTATAAAATGCCAACAGCCAGCGATATAGGCACATATGGAAAATACTTTGAAAATGAATTTTAATTTTAGAGGTTTATTTTTATTATTTTAATTGTGTGGTCTGATTATATGAGTGTGGAGTCTACTAATCACACATGAGAACAAGAGACCACGCGGGGCCAGCATCAGGTGCCCAGCATCAGGTGCCCAGCATCAGGTGCCCAGCATCAGGGGGAGCTATAGGTGGTTGTGTTTGAACCTAACTCAGGTTTGCCTCAAGCAGTAGAGCAGCATGTGAGCTTAACTCTTGATCTCCCCCTCTCTCTCTCACATCTCTCCCTCCAGCGTTATATTGTATAGATGGTGGTGCAAACTACGGTGTTTCAGTCATAATATTTGCAATTCCTTAGGCCTGGAGAGATGGTTCTATGGCTATCAGCCCTCCCTTGGTGCTCTTGCATTTGGTTCCTAGTAGTCACATGGTGCCTGGTTACAAGCCTTATCAATGGTTTCAGGAGATTATATGCCTATTTTTTTTATAACTTCTTCCATCCAGGGGAGAGAAAAATTCCACATATATGGTTCTCTTTGTCCTCTTTTTTTTTATTATTAGCTATTTTCTTTATTTACATGTAAATTTCTCCTCTCCCACTTTCCCCTCCAAAAACAAACAAACAAACAAACAAACAAAAACAACAAGAACAAACCCCTGTTGTCTCCCTCCTCCCCATGCCTGCCACCCCACCCTCTCCTACTTATTGGCCCTGGCATTCCCCTACACTGGGGCATAAAACCTTCACAGGGCCGAGGGCCTCTCCTCCCATTGATGATCGAATTTGCAATCCTTTACTATACACATGCTGCCAGAACAATCAGGCCCACCATGTATAGTCCTTGGTGGTTGAGTCCCTGGGCGCTCTGAGGGTAGTAGTTAGTTCATATTGTTGTTCGTCCTAAGGGGCTGCAAACCCTTCAGCTCCATACGTCCTTTCTCTAACTCCTTCTTTGGGGACCGTGTACTCAGTTCAATGGATGGCTGTGAGCCTCTACATCTGTATTAGTCAGGTACTGTCAGAGCCTCTCAGGAGATAGCTATATTAGGCTGGCTTGTCCTTCCTTAGTCTCTGCTCCATAGTTAATCTCTTTAACTACTTCCGTGGGTATTTGGTTCCCCCTTTTAAGAAGGAATTAAATGTCCACCTTTTGGTCTTCCTTCTTCTTGAGTTTCTTGTGGTTTGTGTGTCGTTCTTCCTGTATTCCAAACTTCTGGGCTAATAACCACTTATCAGAGAATGCATACCATGTGTGTTCTTTTGTGATTGTGTTACCTCACTCAGGATGATATTCTCCAGATCCATCCATTTCCCTAAGAATTTCATAAATTCATTGTTTTTAATAGCTGAGTAGTACTCCATTATGTAGATGTACCACACTTTCTGTATCCATTCCTCTGTTGAGGGACATCTGGGTTGTTTCCAGTTTCTGGCTATTACAAATAAGGCTGCAATGAACATGATGGAGCATCTTCTGGGTATATGCCCAGGAGTGGTATAGCTGGGTCCTCCAGTAGAACTATGTCCAATTTCCGGAGGAGCCGCCAAACTGATTTCCAGAGTGGTTGTACCAAATTGGGAAAAGATCTTTACCAACCGTATATCTGATAGAGGGCTAATATCCAACGTATACAAAGAACTCAAGAAGTTAGACTCCAGAGAACCAAATAACCCTATTAAAAATGGGGTACAGAGCTAAACAAAGAATTCTCAACTGAGGAATACTGAATGGCTGAGAAGCACCTAAAGAAATGTTCAACATTCTTAGTCATCAGGGAAATGCAAATCAAAACAACTCTGAGATTCTACCTCACACCAGTCAGATTGGCTAGGACAAAAGAGTCAGGTGACAGCAGATGCTGGAGAGGTTGTGGAGAAAGAGGAACACTACTTGATTGCTGGTGGGATTGCAAACTGATTATATGCCTTTTTTTCTGACTCCACAAGCAATGAACACATATGTGTTGCACACACACACATACACGCAGGAAAAACACATGTGTACATAAAATAACATATCCATAAAAAGATGAAATTTGTCTCTGTTCTTGTCAGTTGACTGAAAGCAGACATTGCATATTATCCATTTTCCTTGCTACATAGTCTCTCTTTGCTGAGTTTTTATGTTTTCCTTACTAAATTACTCATTTTTTTCTGAAAGAATTATGTAGGTAACTATTATCAACTCCCTCTGATCCTCTCCATTAGAAAACCCTGGTAGTTTTACAAGGGTACAAGCTTATTACATAATAAATCAGTGTGACAAATAAAAAGCAGACCACCAACTGAAAGCACAGTACTGCAGTCATTTCGTACAACTTTACAAGCAGGTGTGTAGACAGAGGCCCACGTAAGCATTGCTGAACAAGAAGTAGAAAGGCCACAACCATCATGGAGAGAAAACTACATGGCAATGGTCATGGTGATTTTGATTCTTTTCTTCAACTTTTCATATTTTCCAAATATCATAGTGTGCATTATCTTTATCTTTAAATGTAGTTTTCTAGCTTTGGCTGGCCTGGGACTTACTGTGTAGATTATGCTGGCCAAAACCCCATAGACATCACCTGCCTCTGACTCTGGATAAAAAGAGAGTGCTATCACAACCTGCACAAGCACCGAGAATCAGTAAGAAATTTATACATGTGATCGTGAACTACCTCAGCTTTTAGTATTCAGTGATGCAGAGATGAGATCTTCCTAAGTATGAGATGTGAATTCAAAGGAATGCATTGTGATGAAGAGCACATTTGCACAACATATGTATTAAATAAAATTGGGAACTAAAAATGACAAAAGAGATAATGTTAAATATTGAAATAAGAAATAGAACAGTTTATGATTTTATTTTAAATACTGGTTCTCCTTTATTGTCACCCAATCTGTGTTAGGTACTCTTTTGCCCTTATATGTTTTAGGCCCATTTCAGTCAATTCTCAGGATAATCTATTGTTAAGAACAGACTTATACCTATAAGTGAAAACCCACAGAAATATCAGTATGTAACATTGATTTTCCTATCTTACACATTTAGACTTATCAGTATTTTTAATAGAAACTTATAATTTGCTGAATAAATCCATACTTCTGTTTGATTAATGAAAGACATTTTATTATATTTTTAGATTTTACTTGCTCAGAAATGCTGTCTTATTGAAACACTCACATTAAATTGCTTTGGTCATGCATAACCCAGTTATCTGTTCTCAGATGTTTCCTGATAGAAATGTGTTAAATGTTTTCCTCTGTGGCAGGAGCTTATCAATTATTTTAAGTTAGTCTGTCAACTTTGAGTTATTTAAGATATGTATGCCTGCTGTGATCATGTTCTCTTATGAAATGTGAGCTTTTATCAGCATGTATAGTCTAGTTTATCCTTAATAGTAAATATTGTCAGAGTTCAGTTGCTATGTCATTGCTGTAGTGATGTGAGCAGTTCTGGGCTTGAGCTCAGGAACAGCATTGGGGTAGGACTTGCCATACACAATTTTTCTTTCTAATATTATCTTCTTTATTTAATTTTTATATAGTATATTTTGATCAGGTTTTTGACCTCCTTCAACTTTTCTAGACCTCACCTTCCCACATATCCTACTCTCTCTCTCTCTCTCTCTCTCTCTCTCTCTCTCTCTCTCTCTCTCTCTCTCTGTGTGTGTGTGTGTGTGTGTGTGTGTGTGTGTGTGTGTCCTAAAAACACAAAACAAATAACAGATATATAACTGTATGGGAGAAAAATCCCAAAGTTTAGCGAAAATTAAAGACTAAGATTCCCCGAAAAACACACACACACACACACACACACACACACACACACACACACCAAAACTAAATAAGAAGAACAACAAAAATTTGCCTTGTGCTGGTCAAGTATTTCTGGTCATGGGGCCTACCCAGTGACACTCCACTGGAGAAAATGGTTTTTTCCTTTGCCAGAAGATAGCAGTTGTGAATAACTTCTCTGCTAGGCATGGGGCCCTGAGTGCACTTCCCCTCTCAATGTTGATACCCTGTCTGGCTTGAACCTTTTCAGATCTTGTGGTACTTACACTCTTAGAGTAGAGTAAATTGAGTTAGACTGAATTTTTTGTATGTTGAAATCCTAATCCTTGGTGGTAATGGATGTTGAAAAAGGCTGTTAGGGAGATAATAAAGATTAAATGAAGTCATATGGGCAGATCCCTAAGGAGTAGAAAAGGACAATCCTTCTCTCCTTGACTGCACAGACGTAAACACCATATGATGGAAGATACAGGAAGGAGCCAAATGACTACAAATTAGCAGCAGATTCCTTATCAGAAGTTAGTCACAATGGTGTGTGTATTTTGAACCATTTAGTTTTCAGAACAAATGTAAATAAATGAATTTCTGTGGTTTGAGCTTCTCAAGTTATAACTTTATTCTAGTACACATAGCCAACTGAAAATGGATCATTGCTAACACAATATCACTTTAAAGTTGATTATGATATTGAGCTAGTATTTTTGGATGGCTATCCATGATGCATGACATGGAGATTATAATTACATGTTCTTAGAGGGTATTTGCTTCTCAATCAAACAAGCTCATTCCTGGGCTGTTGTGCTCTGAATAGAGTGTTTTCAGAATCAAGCTTAACAGCTGAATGGTTTTTCTCATCATAAATTCAAGAATGAAAACTGGAAAATTAAAAATGAACATAAGATAATACCACAAGAAGACAAAGAGAAAGAGAAGAAAATGAGACACTTAGTAGATAAACAAAGAATACACGGGAAAGATTCCATTTAAAAACATGTATGAAGAGCCGACAAACCCCTACAAGCAGGAATCATGGGTGTGCGTTGAGCCTACTGAGGGCAGGTAATGAAAGCTCCTGACATGTATATGGAGTCACTTCCAGCACACAAGCTATTGTATAAATATTAGTCCATTTCATGTTTATGAAAAATGGTGCATTTGGGATAATATTATTACCTTTTCTAAAACCTCACCATAAAACATAAAAATCATAGTAATTATATAGCTATCTAAACTTAAATTAGCAACAGATATAATCAAAACCACTTTATGGTTGGATTTAAGTCTCACTCATCAAGGTGAAACTCATACCTCCATTACCAAGGCCAAGAATTTTGTGAACAGACTGGCTATAGGGTCTATGTAAGAACCCATTACAATGACTCTGATAAGTGGACACAGTATTAAACTGACTCTTAAAGGCTTCTCTTTATACCAATGGATTAGGGCATCTCACAACCAAGATTAGAGAAACGTCCGCTTGCAGCAGATGTTCCAGAGCAGATGTTCACCTACAACTAGTGAAGGTGTCGAGAAAAAAGACCATGGAATGTTCAGACATAAATGGACATCTCTATCCTAACTTTCCCTCCACAGCACAGGGATCATTGTGGAAGAGGTGCGGAATGATTACATTTCTGTAAAATCTTTTCAGAGCTCAAAAATAATGCACCAACCTTATTTGTCTTAATGCAGAATTAAGCTAAGAAACACAACTATCAGAACTGAGTTTTTCTTATTTTTATTCTAATTTCAATTATGTGCTATTTTTCATTGTAAATCAGTATTTTCCTCATTTAGTTGCCACATGTGCTCTATTTTAAACAATTTTCCCTATAATCCTATAATCCATAAGGGTCTCTTCTATCATAATATCTGATAAAAATTAAGTCATTCAAGATTGTATAGTATAAATCACTGTAATCGCCTCTCTATATTTTCATGCCTGGGGATTTCTCATGACTATAAAATTATATAAATGTAAGTCTAGCTTATTTTAGTGAAGAAATATATTTGACTTCATTTAAGTAAGAGGTAAGAAAATATTGTCTAATATAGAGGTTTCAGAAAAATTATTACTGATGAGTTACATTAGTCAGAGTTTGTACTATCTTTTTCAGAGAGAAAAATCTTCAGACTCTACAAAGCATCAAGAATCATTACTAGGTGAAGTTGCAAACCTTTTAAATGAAAATATTATCCTAGATATTCCATCAGGGAAAGAGGTTGGGGGAAAATCTTAGTTTTTGTAAACTCCAGGGAGTCCCCACTCAGTTCTCACATCAGCCAATAACCAGATGAAAACTCAGGAGTTCAAGGCATCTCTGAAATCAATTATTTTTCTTCTAAATCTTTTAGGTGATATATGTGCTCTGAATTTAAATTCTGATGGGGATGAACATAAGCATTAAAACTGCTCATGTCTATAACCAGCAACGATGGAAGATTATGTGTAGCTTCCATATCCTTTTTTGCTAGCTTTTCCAAGGGACCTTCTAATTCCCTTACCATGGTACTTGGTAACTGATTTTAGAACACAGCCCAAGCACTTTGTTGCTTTAAAAGTATTTTGTTTCACTCCATAAAAATGTACCCAAAAGTTTCCAATTTTGTTTATTTTTTTTCCACAAGATTTCTAAATTTTCTGGTTGTAGTCAAAGACAATATATGAATTACTATCTTGGAAAGATTGCAAGTATATCATTAGGCGGCATCTTAAAGCTCTCCAGCTTTAAAGAGATTAAAGGCTATATTCAACAGGTCCTGAAAAATGTCTTCCCTGATACCTACCTAGATTTTTAAATATATTCTGGATTTTCTTTTATCTAGGAAGAATTATACATCTGAATTGATTACATAATACTATGGGCATGACTCGAAGAACTTACTGTGATTTAATTCATTTTTACATTTTAAAAATTTTACATAAGTGTTTTACCTACATGTATGTATGTGCATTGTGCACGTGTTTTGTGCTCGAAACTTGAGCCATATACTGTTACAAGCCAACATATCGGTTCTGGAAATCAACCTGGGTCCTTTGCAAGACCATCAAGCTCTCTAAATCTGAGCCACTTCTTTAGCTTTATTTACTCTGATCTTTTTACATTATATTTTCATTGATATCTAGCAAAAAGAGTGCTGTATAATGAATCCTGATGAATTGGACTGATGTATACTGCTATATTATGAACACTGTGAATATCATAGTGTGTTTTACAATCATACATACACACACACACACACACACACAGACACACATATACATACACACATCTGGGTCAAGAGCAGTCTCACTACTTTAACACATCGGCTATTTTCTCTTCTCAAGCAATTCTTTTCCTACAATGTAACAAGTAATATCTTTTATAAAATTTCCAAGTTTAGGGTTTTTTGTTTTGTTTTGTTTTTCTTTTTTAACTTCAGACAAATGGACTGACAAATGTGTGATTCTAAGTCAGATGTCCTCCACTGACTATCATGGAGAAGTAATCCACCTGATTACATTTATAAGTTCATTTTATTTCAGGCAGTTCCAGGGTGCAGGCTCTGAAATATTCAATAAAATTTTGGCTAATCATTTTATACCAATAAATAAATGTGCAATACTTCTAGTAAAATTATATATGTAGTTATCAACTGGGGCTGTGTGTGTGTGTGTGTCTGTGTGTCTGTGAGTCTGTGCACCAATGGCACAAGTCACCCTTGACTACTGTTGTTTCATAAATATCCACTTTGCAAGTGTGAGACAGGGTCTCTCCCTGGGACCTGGAGCTCATCATCTATGCTAGGCTGTTTGTGCCAGTGAGTTTCAGGAATCCACCTGTCCCTGCCTCCCGTGAGATAGCAAGAACTTGTCACCCATTGCACTTAATATGTGAGTATGAGGTCCTGATGCTAGCATGACAAGACCCTTCCTGACAAAGCTATTGTCTCAAACTCCTCATTTTAAATCCAAGAGATCACTTTTTAGTTTTGCATTGTGGGTTATTGTGTTTGATCTTGATGGTCAACTTGATTGGATTGACAAAGGCCTAGGAATTTAGTAAAGCTACTTTAATCTCTTCTTCTTCTCCTCCTTCTTCTTCTTCTTCTTCTTCTTCTTCTTCTTCTTCTTCTTCTTCTTCTTCTTCTTCTTCTGTTACTTCTGAATGTGTGTGTGTGTGTGTGTGTGCACACGCACACACGTTCACATGTGTGCACATTTATGTGAGGTTGCTCATGTGTGAATGTGCTTGTGAAGGTTGGAGATATATGTTGAGTATCTTTTTTTGATCATTCTACACTGTTTTTGAAACAGGGTCTCTTTAGAATCTAGGCTACTTATCCACTGGCTAGGCTCTGTGCCAGTCTAAACTCTGAGGATTTGCTTTTTTTGTTCCCACCTCCACTCTGCCCCATGCAAGTATTACAGATGTCTATGATTACTCCTGCTTTTTTCCCATGTGGGTTGGATGCCCAGGCTCAGGTCTTCATGTTCAGATAGCAGAAACTTTACTGGCTGAGCTATTTCTGAAGCCCTATCCAAATATTTTAAGCTACTTTGTCAATATAGATTATGTGCTTAGAGTCTATTTACTATGTGAATACAGTTATCATTAGCGTTTGTCAGAAATTAAGCTGGCAAGTATTAAATAGCTTTTAGCTTTATAGGTATGCCTGCCTTTGTGTAAAATTGTATGCAACTAAATCACAGAGTCTACTGATACATTTGCATTGTTAGAAGAAGGGTAGTAGATGTCTTTGATTGAAACTGGTCTGTGTCCCCCTACCTCTCATCAGTGGTCTGCTGAGTATGTCTGCTGCTATTACACATGGGTTAGGAATTAAGAGAAAGCTAGTGGTAAACCATGTTGCTAAATAAAGAGTATAACAGAACATCCCTGTAAAGGTATACTCTTAAATATATAAGACTATACGGCTACATTAGAAGGAATGCTCCATAGTCATTTCTAAACTAAGTATTTGATTTTGAAATTAATAGACATCTCGTAAAACCTGTCTTAAGATGTGCACTTAGTTTGGGATGCTTTTATGTGGGGGATGTGGAAGTCAGCCTTGTGAAGGAAAAAGGTGGGATGGAGAGTAAGGCACCATAGGCTCCTGTGACTCTTCAGAGTCCTGGTTTGCTGTACATAGCATTAGATCTAAATTGGCTCCAGCTGCACCAATTAGACAGCAAAAAGGAACTGAGGCCAGAGTTGTGGCTGCTTTCTCCATCTTCATGGAAGTCCACACAGGTGACAATACCTCTGGTAAGATACAATTGTCCAAGGATTTAGGGGCTTGAGCTTGTCATAAACACTGTATAGGCTTATGCTTAGGCAGTAAACTCATATCTGCACCCTGATGCTGGTCTCTGAGATAGGATTTCCCAAGAATTGTCACGTGACTCTGTCGCCTCTCACCCTCCATCCTTGGTCCTGTTAAAACACTTTCATTATTTTCTTTCCCCAGCACATGGTCCCTTCCTGAACGAGGCAGTGTGTGTGGTACATTGGAATTAGAAAAGATGGTTTGTAAGAAGCAGGCCTTAAGTAAAACTTAAGTGGTAATGAATTACTCTATACACTTATTTTATAAATCTACAAGTCTACTCCTTGACCCCTTTACTTGATAAGGCAACTACTTACTGCACTATGTACTTAAAACACCACAAAATAAGTCTCTGTACATGTCACCATTTTTCAAGGTCATAAATCCTTCTCTTTCAGCTTCAGGTCTTACACTGATCTTTTTATCCTCTGTTTGAAATTGTGCACCTAGAAAAAATATTCCAAAGTCATCAAGGGGAGCACCTAAGCAGTTTTCCCTTTCCTCCTGCTCCTCCCTATCCAACCTCCCCCCAGTCTCATTCTCAGATCTATAGAAGAACATCTGCTGTGGCTTCTCCTCTCTCTGTCCCTATTCCCAGGGGACAAAACAGATCCTGGAGGCACCCTCTAATTTCCTCTGTCCTGTGAACCTCTGAGACTCTTCTTTTTAGTACATCCCCATCCTAAGTGTCAGTTCTGAATACCTAGTAACATTTATAGGAAACACTCAGTGGCCACACCAGACAGGATCTCAGAAGCATTCATTACCAGGTAACACAGTCACCAGAACCAGAGAGGGCAACAGAAACTAAGGGATGAAATAGTCACGCAACAAAGGCAAGTCCAGATATTAACATCTGCAACTAAAATCATCCCAAATCTAGATGTCTAGACTGCAGGGCACAAACAGTCAATAACATCTAGGACAAGAGCCCAGAAACCCCACTACAGTAGGCCTCAAATATTCAATATAGCTGACACGTAAGTTAAGGACTTCAAAAATAACCTCTACGATAATGTTAGAGGTCCTTAATAAGAACATGAATAAATCTATTAATGAAATCTATGAAAACACAAATATATAGTGGAATTCAATGAAAAAATTTCAAGACATGAAAGTAGGAATAAAATCAATCAAAAATCCAAACTGAGGAAAAATTAAAAGTGAAAATTTCGGAAAGCCAAAAGGTATTTCAGATGCAAACAATTCCAATAGAATACAAGAGATGGAAGAAGGAATCTTAGGAACTGAAGACAAGATAGAAGAAATAGATACCCTGATAAAAAAAAAAAAAACACTAAAAATAAATCCAGGCACAAAAACATTCAGGAAATCTGGGACATTATGAAAAGACCACATTTGAAAATTATATGAACAAAAGAAGTAGAAAAAACCCAGGTCAAAGATACAGAACACCAAATAGACTGGACTAGAAAATAAACTCTCTATAGTACATAACAATCAAAACAATAAACTTACAGAACAAAGAATATTAAATGCTGCCAAGACAAAAGGCAAATTAACATATAAAAGCAGAGCTATTAGAATAACACCTGATTTTGCAATAGAGCATCTCAATGCTGGAAAGGCCTGAACAGATGTGCTGCAGACTCCAAGAGATAATATGTCAACCCAGACTGCAATCCCCAGCAAACTTTCAACCACGATAGATGGAAAAAGAAAAACAGCACATGGTAAAAACTGAAGCAAGATCTACTTATGAATCCAGCCTTACAGAGACCTTAGAAAGCAAACTTTAGGTTTAACTTGAAAATGTTAACCACGCCCAAGAAAACACAGGGAATAAAAAACATCAGGTCAGAAAATAAAAAGGATCCAGCTGGGGTTGGGCAGTACCCACACCAGCACAACAAAATAGTAGAAATTAACAGATACTGTTCTTGCTTTTAAGAAGCAAGCCAGTGTATCCATTTTAATATTTAACAAAATAGACTTCAAAGCAAAACTAATCAAAGAGTAAAGAAAGGATACTGGACATTCATCAAAGGAAAAATTAACCATTGCAATTCTTAACATCACTGCACCAAGTTCAGAAAAACAAAAAAATAAAACAAAACAACAACAAAATCCAAAACAAAAGAACCCCCACTATTAACAGCTTAAATCACGTATCACCCCTCACACAATGATAGTGGGTGATTTTAATACACCACTCTTACCAATGGGCAAGCCATCCATACAAAAGCTAAACAGGGAAATGCTAGAGGTTACAGATGTCATAAACATATATTTAGAATACATTTAACCTAAACACAAAAGAATATACCTTCTTCTCAACAGATCATGCTGTTTGTTCCAAAGTTGACAAAACCACATGATCATCCCATTAAATGTAGAAATGGCATTTGACAAAACCCAACACCTCTTCATGGCAAAAATCCTGGAGAAACAAGATACAAGGGATATACCCCAACATAATAAAGGTAGTTTACAGCAAGCCAATAGTTAACATTAACCTAAAACTGAAAGCGTTTCCACTAAAATCACAAACAAGACAGGGGTCAGCTTTTTCCATACCTATTTAAAACAGTGCCTAAAGACCTAGCTAGAATAATAAGAAAACTGAAGTTGATCAAAGGGGTTTAACTAGGAAAGGGAAGAAGTTAAAGTATCTTTATTTGCAGATGATAAACAGAATATACAAATGACCTTGAAATTCCATCAGAAACCTCTACAGCTGATTAAAATTTTCAGCAAACTGGCTGGACTCAAAACTGATACATCAAAAATCAGGAACCCACCTATATACAAATGACAGACTGTTGTGGATTTGGTTTAATGCTTGTATTATGTTAATTAGGTTCCCAAAATTGCACTAGAATCCCACATATAAGATGCTGAGAGTCCCTGCCCCCAGTTGGTTCTCATTGGTAAAGTTGCCAGCAACCTGTGGCTGGGCTGGGAGGCAAAGGCAGGATTTTAGGATTAGTGGGCAAGGGAACAGAGAGAGAAGAAGGAGTTAGAATCACCATACTGGGAAAGGAATAAGTTCCAGGCTTGAGTGCTGCAGAAGAGGGAGTGTGCCAATTATGTAAGAGCTGAGGAAGAGTGGCTCCTGCCCCCTAAGCCTGCATTGGGTCTAGGGTATCAAAGATAGAATATAGATTTTAGTAAGTAATAACTCAGGAGGATTGGAGGGGAGGTGCTAACAATGTGGAAATTTGGGAGTGGCCTAGTCATTGAGCTGTTTAAGGCATATTTAAATATAAGGCTGTGTGTGTGTGTGTGTGTGTTTCATTTGAGAATCCAGAACACTAGGGCAGGTAGTAGGAACTTGTGCCAGGGCCTCCCCCAGGGTGATTTGAGTACTGTTAATTGAATACAACAGCAGCAGACTGAGAAAGAAATTAGGAGAAGAACTTATACAATAGCTTCAAAGATATAAACTATCATGGATTAACTTTAAGTAAGTGAACAATTCACATTAAATGACATTAAAGAAATTGAAAATTATATGAGAAGACAGAAAGACCCCCCCATTCTCAGGAATCAGTAGGATTAATGTAAAGATGGCCTTGCCATCAAAAGCAAGCTCCATAAAAATTCCAACCCAATTCTTCAGAGAATTTGAAACACCAATTTTCAGTTTCATATTAAAACAAAAAACTCAACAAAACTAAACAAAACCAAGGACAGATATAATACCCTTAAGTAGTAAAAGAACTGCAGGACGTGTCATACCCCCAGTCTCAAATTGTACTACTGAAATACAGAAAGTGCATGCTGTTGGCTCAAAACCAGACATGATCAATTGAACACAACAGAAGTCCCAGAAATAAGTCCAAACACCTATGAATGTTTGATCTGATCTTAATAAAGAGTTTATAAATAATACTGGAAAACCACAACATCTTCAATAAATGCTGATCAAATTGGGTGTCTACATGTAGAAGAATGCAAATGGATCTATATTATCCTCCACAAAACTCAATTCCAAGTAGATCAAGTGCCACAAGATAAGACTATATCTACAGAATATGATAGAACAGAAAATGAGAAAGAGTCGTGGCAGAGGAGACAACTTACCTAACGGAACACTGATAGCCCAGGCACTAAGGTCAAAAATTCATAAATGATACATCATGAAACTGAAAAGCCTTTGTGTCACAAGATACCATTATCCAGATAAAGCAGCAGTCTATATGATGGGAGAAGATTATTTTACCCATACACTTCTGAAAGAGGGATAATATCCAAAGTTTATAAGGAAATCAAGAAACAAGACATCAAGAAAACAAAACCCAATTAAAATTGGGGTGCAGATATAAACATAATTCTCAATAGAGGAACCTCAAATGACTGAGAAACACCTAAAGAAATGTTGAACATGTTTACTCATCAGGGAAGTGCAAATCAAAACAACTCTAAGATCCCATCTTATACCCGTCAGAATGGCTAAGAGTAATACAAGTGGCAGCTCATGCTGGTAAGGATGTGGAGCAAAGGGAACATTCATTCATTGGTAGTGGGAGTACAAACCTGTACATCCACTCTGGAAATCACTGTGGTGATTTCTCAGGAAGATGGGAATTGAACTGCTTCAAGATTCTGCTGTACAACTCTTGGGCGAATACCCAAAGTACACTTACTCCTATCACAAGGACACTTGTTTGATCAAGTGTTCATTGCTATTTTCATAGTAGCCAGAAGTTGGAACCAATGTGGATATCTGTCAACAGATGGATGGATATAAAAAATAATGTGTGACATTGTACAACAGAATATCACTAAGCCATTCAAAAACAAATCATGAAATTTGTAGGTAAATGGATGAAGGTAAAAAAAAAATATTAAAATAAAATCATCCTGAATGAGGCAACCCAGACCCAGAAAGACAAATATGGTATGTAATCACACACGCACACACACACACACACACACACACACACACACACACACAAGTTGTTAAGACATTAATAATAAAGCTACTATCCATATAATCACAGATGTTAGGTACAGAGTAAGGGACTGAGGATGAGGGGTGAATCTCCCTTAGAAGGCAGAATAGAATAAGTATGGATGGGGGAGGAGGAGAAAGAACAAGAGTATCAAATAAAAAAGAGATGGAGGTGGGGTGGGAGAGAGAACATGGGGAGGGACAGCTAAAACTTAGTGCAATTTGAGTGCTTGTATGGAAACCTAGTACAACAGAAGCATCCTAAAATATATACATTTATGAAGATGATTGAAGTGAAATCACCAAATAATGGCTGTGTCTTGGTCAGGATTTCTGTTCCTGCACAAAACATCACAACCAAGAAGCAAGCTGGGGAGGAAAGGGTTTATTCCGCTTACAATTACACATTGCTGTTCATCACCAAAGGAAGTCAGGACTGGAACTCAAGCAGGAGCTGATGCAGAGGCCCAGGGAAGGAAGTTACTTACTCCTCCGTTCCTTCCCCTGGCTTGCTCAGCTTGCTTTCTTATAGAACCCTGGAGTACCAGCCCAGGGATAGCACCATCCATAATGGGCCCTCCCACCCTTGATCACTAATTGAGAAGATTCCTTACAGCTGGATCTCATGGAAGCATTTTCTTCAAGGAGGATTCTTTCTCTGTGATAACTCCAGCTTGTGTCAAGTTGACACCAAACCAGCCAGTACAGGGTGGGAGGACAGAGTCTCACTGGACACTTTTCATGGCAAAATGAAGCCTCCAATACTGGGAATTGGTTATATCCTATTGAGTTGTTGGAGAAAGGGCTCCCATGGGAACCCTCGAACAATCTAGGCTATTGCCAAATATATGAGTTGTTTTGTATAAACTTAGAGTAAAGCCCCACTGCTGAAGACCATATATACTTAACTCATTGAACACATAGAGGTCCTGATGGTGCCTGTAATATTAATACAGATTAATATTCATGGTACAGAAAGGTACTCTGCTGGATACTAAAGGAGAGAGGTAAACACCAATCCAGCTACAAACCCTTTCTTCTGAAATAGTTACCAGACTATAAGAGACACACATGAAATAGTGCCACAAAGTTTGTGAGAATGACTAACAACGATATGATTTGATTTAAGGCTGGGTCTACTAGATGGAATCCATTCCCAACACTATTTAGGTGGCCAAGAACCTGAAACTGGATAGGCCAGGGATGTAGGTGAAAACATGTTGCTGTTGCTGAAGATATTCTGCTATCCTCAAAGATCAGTGCCTTCCTCAGCCATCATCAGAGAAGCTTCCACAGGGGGGTGGGGAGGCAGAGATGGGAACAACTACAGAGGTCTACATATGGAACACTCAGCCCTAAATGCATGTCTTTCCCTCCCCTTAGGGCTCAGGAAACCCTTTGGAAGAGTAGGCAGAACGAATGTAAGAGTCATAGAGTTGGAGAGCACAAGGAAACAGCACAGTGACACACGTACAGATTCACAGAAACTGTGGCAGAATGCACAGGGCCCCTTGGAGTTTACACTAGATGGGGTCCAGAGTTAAGAAGAGAAGTGAGTACATGTTCCATCCTGAACCTAGAAGCTAGCTTCAACTGACAATCATTTTTAAAGGTAAAGTTAGTTTTCTCTAATGGTGTCGTATTGGGGAAAGAAACCACACTTGTGCTTTTATGTGTAGGGTACATGTTCAGCAGTTGATTGCTAAGATACAATAAACTCAAAACATCTTTGGAGATTCTTTGTCTCACAATGTGTCAGGGTATTTTCTTTTTCCTTTCTTTTTTCTCTTTTCCCTCTTGTCTTTCTCTCTTGTCCTCCCTCCCTTCCTCCCTCCCTCCCTCCCTCCCTCCCTTCCTTCCTTCCTTCCTTCCTTCCTTCCTGCCTTCCTTCCTTCCTTCT
>JADRCD010224058.1:0-18794 GCA_019843815.1 Montemys delectorum | reverse complement strand
TTTCTTTCTTTCTTTCTTTCTTTCTTTCTTTCTTTTTTTCATTCTTTATACCTGACAGGTCTCTTGCAAATATATTTATGGCTTCTAGTTTTGTGTTTTATGTGACTTTTATTTGTGTGAAAGAATAGCCATCAGCATTTGTATGTTTCCTATATTTTTTCTTTGTCTTTTTTTCTTTTGTCTGTCTTGTCAAGTTCTGACTTATTTGAATTTATTTTATCATATTTTAATTTTTTTCTTGTCTTATTATTCCTTAGACACCTGTTTTCTAAGGAAAGACAGAAATGTGGGTTGGGGTGAGGGTTGGATGTGGAGTGTGGATCCATTTGGGAAGTGAGGTGGGAAGAACTAGGAGAAGTTGGGAGGTGAGAAACTGTAATTAGATTTAGTGTATTAAACATATGTCTTTAATAAAAGAAAAAAGAAAACACACCTTTTTAAGGAGATGTTAATGATCCCAACTTTGAAATGAAACTAGAGTAAAGTTATTCACTCTTCAAATTTAAGAATTAGCCAGTGGTGGTGGCACAGGCTTTTAATCCCAGCACTTAGGAGGCAGAAGCAGGCGAATGTTTGAATCTGAGGCCAGCCGTGTTTACAAAGAGAGTTTGAGGATAGCCAGAACAATACAGAGAAACATTGCTTGGAACAACCAAAGAATCCCTTTATTTTCCAAAGGATAATGCTCCAGATCCACAATGTATACATGCTATTCTACAAATATTATATGCAAATATTCACTTTTTATAAAAATTCAATGAGTTTACAGCTAATAAATAATAAATCATATTTTCTAAAATATTTAAAAACAATTATTCTCAAGAGTAATGATGTTAAAAGCCATAATGGCAATAATAATTTTGCGCAGAATCTTAGAATTAGATTTTCTTGTTATATAATGATGGAACCAGAAGGGAAGGAATACCTGTTCAGTGTCAATTTGACTTTCCAGAATGACAGCGAACATGTAATGGTAGTGGACTCTGTACATAAGTGATTAGGCTCAGCACTGGTTTAACTAGTTTTTTTCTCCACCAAGTTCATGTGGTATGGAGGAAACATCTTCAATGCAGCAGTGTGGGTAGGCAGGACCTAGTGTGAGGTTGCTAAGGCCAGTCAGCTAAAGCCTTCAGGAATGGTTTATGACTATAGTCACTGTAAAGTGAGTTGCTGTCACATAGCATAACTCTCCCCTGTGGTTTGCTCTTCTCCGTGTTCTCTTGCCACTTCATTTGTGTCTTAAGGAAGCATAAGGCCAACTGAAAGTGGATGCCTTTCTGCCTTCAGAACCATGGGTGAATTAACCAATTTTTCTTTTTCTTTCTTTTTTTTCTCTTCTCTTTTCTTCTCTTCTCTTCTCTTCTCTTCTCTTCTCTTCTCTTCTCTTCTCTTCTCTTCTCTTCTCTTCCCTTCCCTTCCCTTCCCTTCCCTTCCCTTCTCTCCTCTCCTCTCCTCTCCTCTCCTCTCCTCTCCTCTCCTCTCCTCTCCTCTCTTCCCCTCCCTTCCCTCCCTCTCTCTTACAAAAAAGGCTACTTTGTCTCTAGTACTGTCTTCTTCCAACAGGAAGTTGATGAACACAAGGGTGAAGTTTTCCTTATGCTGTAGACAGCATAGGCTTGAAGTTTTGGACTATGTATGCTGTCCTATTAAAAATTCAGCTGTCAGCTATCTTGTCTCCGAACAGTGACTGGATAACTGTGTGGTAGAGTAAGGATGATGTCTGGTGTGGAGAAATGGACATAATGTCCACACTGACACATGGATTTTCAAGTGTAGAGGCCTTTGTCCTATTTTTGTGGGTGATAAGGATATTTGACATGGACCAAGAAGACCAATGTTAGACATGCGGGTGAAAGGCTCTGACACTGGGAATCTGGAGAGCCCCAAAGCGAATAGTTAATTAACTCCTCCTGGCAGAGTGTCACTTTTGGGTGGATTTCATAGAGCTAAGATTGATTTGGGAGGCCTTATCCTTTGACTTCACCAGCTTGCCTGTTTGTAGACTTGCTTGATTACTTCCACGTGGCCTGAATGTGTGCCTATAACCACCTGCATGTGTGGGAGCTATGTGCTGGGTGGCTGCTAATGTCTGCAGTCCTAGTGGCAGAGGGAAGAGGGTTTCTTACCTGTGATTCTGCTCATGCCACCTTCTATGGCCTTCCTGCTTTCCAGACCTGTGAGCTCAGACCTCACACACTTTCACTGTCTTCATTCCTTTTATCATCCTTTCTACAGAACTGTACTAACAAAGTCATTCAAAATTAACAAATATCTTATGGCTAATGATGTTTGTAGGAACAACAAGGTAGGAGTGATATAGATGCACCACAGTAGCATTTTTGTTTAATAAAGTTGAGACACACTTATTTAAACATAAGACTAGTTATTACACTAGCAATAAAAAATTGCCAATGAATTCATTCTGGGTGTGCTGGTACACACCTTTGATCCCAACACTCAGGAAGCTGAGGCATGTGGATCTCTGAGTTTGAGGCCATCCTGGTCTATGTAGTAAGTTCCAGGACAGCCAGGGCTGTTATACAGAAAGACCTTGTCTAAAAAAATAAAAAAAACAAACAATAACCACAACAACAACAAATGTATTCATGGTAACACTTCTGTTTCAATTTAAAGAACAAATAATTTTACTTTTTGGCAGTGAAATTGGAGATCAGTTTTTACTGTTGTCTTAAGGTTAATATGTTCCTATATTTTTAAATTACATTATTTTTATTAGTCATTTTTATTTGGAACTTTTTCATGTTTAATGGTTTTCTACTAGTATCTTTGAAACTCTTTGTTACAGAATGACAGAATTGGCTTTAATGACTCTTGGAAATTACAGTGACTGCCATGTTCTTTCCTTGTCCTCTCTTTCTTCTTTCTAGCATACATCTCCTGCACTGTTAGCCATCAGTCTTGCTGGTTTTTTTTTTTTTCCACACAGAATCTTGAGAAGAAGAAAATGACATGGGCAGATGAAGTGACATTAGTTTCTTTCCAGCTGGGTAATGTAATCACAGCAGAACCCAGGGCTCATCCAAATCCAGCATTAACTGCCATCCACATAAATCAAGCATCCATCTTATTAATCACACACCACCTGAAACATCCCTTCTCCATGGCAACTCCCTGTTTCCCCTAGATAAGCATTTCTTACTCAAGTCCACAGTTGGTGGCGCTGCCCCATTTTGACTGATCCAGTTGGATGCATGCATGTTCTGCAGCCCAATTTGAAATGCTTGACCTGAAGCAAAATTTCAGTTAAGCATCTATATAAATACTTTGTCAATGTATGCTGTGGAAATGGACATTGGCTCACAAACATGTATTTTTAAGGTTAAAAATGAGTGGTGAAGGAAAGAGCCAACAAAAAAAAATGTATGGGGAGTCCATTCTCATGGCTGGAGGGAAATAAGGTGTGTTGCTTGGGGGACGGTGAGAGTAGACCTTCTAATCCATGTGATTAAGAGCTGAGGTTTCAAAACCAGTTCTACCACTGTGGTGACCTCATCCTAGGTACAGCATCAGTGTCTCTTCAGAGAAAAGGTGAGAATTTACTGTGTAACTATTAGAATTTTCCCATCAGAATCCTTTCAGTTCTTTAAAAATATTAGTCTATAACTCACTAGTAATGTCAAAAATTTTTAGTAAGAAATACATTTTACCATCTTAATACTATTTTGAGTTTCACCGGGTGTTTTTGTTTTTATTTTGTTTTGTCTGTTTGCTTGCTTTACAGCATCATTTATAAAGTACTAACACAAATTTTTATCCCCTAATAGAGATGTGCTACTTCTCTGAGACTTTCCCCCCAAAAAAAGGTTATTGGGTGAATTTATTTCTCCTTTTCCACTACATTTTACATGGCTCCCTGACACCTTTACATTTTATTCAAATGAAAAACAATATTATACTTGTATAAAGAAAATTAGAAATAAAATGAAATTAAAGCTTTCTTCCTAAAAAAATTAAAAAGTACTTTATGAATTTAAGTATAATTAACATATTGGGAGTGTTCATGTCTTATATAAATTTCTTTGATATTTTTCACCGTGTTAGGAGAATATCAACATAACTTAGGAACCAGTTGTATGGTAATTTCACTGATAATTAAGAACTCATTTTCAAGTAATCTTCCTCCACTGCAGACAGCCTCAGTCAACTTTTAAGACATAGTGAATTGGTACAGCTCAGTGCGATAGAGTGGTGGCAAACATCACTCTTCAAATAAACATTTTAAACTAAGTAGTCTAGGTTAGCTCAGGGAGAGAAGGCTATCATGATAAGTGGACTACAGAAATTATTATCAGAGATTGTGGATTCAGGTATTGGAGACTTACCAATGCATAAAGCTACATAGATTAGTCATTGGTGGGCTATGCTTCTGACACAGCTGAGGTGTTTCCTAGGATCAGGCACTTGATGCTACTTTTAAAGGAAAAGCATCAACAGACTGTAGTGGCCTGGTGGTTGTTTTTGTAACCTTGAGTTAACTCAAAGAATTTTCCCTTTAGTGAAGTGTGATCTTACTGAAAACATTTCGAGTACTGCTTAGCAATATGAAAGATCCAGGGCACATAGATACAATACAAGTGTTTTGTCTGATCAGCATCTTAGCTGTTCCTGTATTTGTCTGACTCCCTCCAATTCAATCCACTCTCAGACTCTTTTCACTTCTTTTTATGTTGATCTTATCTTTCATTTCTGCTCATTCACTTTATTACTCTTGTTAGACACATGCAGATAAGAATTGTCTATAAACTCTCTATTAGTATTCCAATTCTTGTAGAAGGATGTGTAGAGAAATTTTAACTAACACAAGTAAAAGTAGGTGTACAAGTTCTCCAAACTTTCTTTTAGTTGTTTAGAATACACTAAAATTAAATTGTATCCACTTATAAATAAACACAGTTCCTTTATTTAATTTCTATATGGAAGGGTCTAAATACTAAGCACTTTCATCAAAAGTAAACACATATGTTAACCAAATTTATTACAAACAGCTTGTTCCCTAGAGGCCAATAAGTAACACAGTTGAAAATATACTATAGCATAAGTACACGTGTACTTATGTAGCTGCATCTTATATAGAATAATGAAAGTTTTGGTATGGAATAGAAATCACAACAAATTTAAAGTCTGAAAGCACAGGATCTGTCAGTGTGCAAAATATGTGTGACTTGACATAGCGGCTTTAGGTTCTGTGACGTCTTCTTACATCTCAAATACTGTTATTATCACAGCCACTGGTGATATCAATATTATTTCATGAATTAGACTGTCGTAAAATTTTACAATAGCATGAACTGACATGTCGTTTTAGAAACGTATTACTCATTGTATATAATTCAGACAATTTATACAAACTGAAGATCTTTTCCCATTGATATTTGAAGTGTGTTTATGTTAACATAATTTTATTTTCAAAATTAGGACAGAAATAAAATTCCTTACACATTTATAAGAACAAAAATTATCTTTGGCTTATATGTCCAAAAAGTAAAGTAGCCGTGAGAATACAAGTAAGGAGAGAACAACTGACGTTTTACCTTAAATAACTTTAGGAGTTTACTCATTATTACATGTCCATACATTATAGTGTCCATTCAAAGGCTTAACACCTTCTTTACCAGCCCAAGCAACCAAGCAGCAACAGATGCAGGCATTATTTATAAAGAAAACAGTATTTTATTTGTAAGTGAAACAATGAACTTTTGAAAGAGGCTTATTTTGTGGATTAAGCAAATCACCACATAAAATGAAAGATAAAAAAATGTTGCTGGGTGTCTGTTATGATCTAAGTCCTACCCTGGGTAAGCCATATAATTCCTTTAAATCTGCAGAGCAAGCCTTCATAGATATTGCTTGCCCTGCTTAGGAGACCTAGCGAATAGAATGGCTTTGGTATTACATATAGCCACCCACAGAGGGTCTGGAATTCCAGTTCTAGTGCTCCAGGTGTAGATCAAATACACATTCTGCCTAGAAGGCTTTTGAAGTTTTTTTTATTCTAAACAGTAAGAATCTTCTTCAAAGGCATCAAAATCTTCAGGAAAATCTACATTTCCAGGGGTTTCAATATGTTCAATGCCTAATTTATGCAGTGTCTCCAAAAAACATTGAGGTATTTTAAGAAATGGTCTTGAAAGTAGTTGTACTTTCCTCCCAGAAAAATTATGTCAGCTAGACATTTAATAATTAATTCCAAATATGTGGGGAAGCAAGTGAATGCTATGGATATAAAGCATCCTATTTCTATTTCAAAGGTGTTGGCTTCTTGTACTTCCCGTTCTTGTGGCTGGAAAACAATAAGCATAACTCCAAGAATCATGCTTAAGAGGCAAGCACATGTATTTACCAAGAATAAAGGACTAAACATTATCTCTCTGGGTGGCCAGATATGAGGACATCCCAGCTACCAGATTGCACTCAGAGCAGCCTCATTTCAACTAAATGAACAATCAAACAGTATTTCTAAAAAGAGTGTCTGCAGCTTGGGCAATAACTGTAAAATTAAGAAGTCAGTGGGACCAGATGTTTGTAATTACATTGAAACTGTGTGGAAAGCACTGAAAAACTGGTTGAGAAAGGGGAATAAGACCAGAGGCTGATCAATATAGGCAGGGGATTATTTTCCAGACAGTCTTACGTGATTTTCTTTTAGGGAAATCGTTACCATGAGTTACATTGATTTTTCAAGAAAGCATTTATGCCATTTCAGATAAGTGAAAGGATACCTTAACGTAGCTTTTAAAATAGCATGTAGTTAAGCAAAACTCTGTATTTCCACCCATATCCCTTTCTTCACTGGATACTGTCCCAGCATCTTGAATGCGTCTCATAATAATACATCTTATTACTAACCTATTTTAGAATTAATTTATGTAAGTGTTTCATAGGTATTTCTTCTGCATTAGGAGCAATGCATTTGTATAATTCAAGCAGTGGCTCTGTGAGACATGCCTGTTGTTACCACATCTCCATGTAAGGGGAATATTGGCTCTCAGGAGAGGTGTAGAATACTCACAGATTTGTTTAACTCCTATGGAACAGAGCTGGGATCTGAATCTGGAATCTGCTTTCCTACTACTACTACTACTACACTACTACTACTACTACTACTACTACTACTACACGCACATGCGCGCGCACACACACACACACACACACACACACACACACACACACACACACAACCTAGCCTCTCCAAGAGCATGAAAAGTGTTTTTGGTGTTAAGAAATTGTCCCATACTATCTACATACCTCCTCTTAAGCTTCCTGGGAGCCAGGACGACATTTACTTGGCAAATGTAACACCTGAGCATAGTAAGCTGTCCTGAATTCAGTCAAGGCCACAGCAACTTTGTGCTAAACACAGACTCTGATCCTGTTTTCATGAACCTGTTTTCATCAGCTAATCTGTGTCTTGCTTTGGCACTTTCTTCTGTATATTTTCTTTTTACTCTTTTTCTTTCCCTTTTGTTTTTACAAGGTCTTATTGAATAGTGTAGGCTGGCCCAAAACTCACTTGGTAGCCCAGCCTGGCCTCAAAATCAAAGTCATCCTCCTGACTCCTTCCTGGGTTAGAATTATAAGCATGAGCACCTCCCGTCCTGCTACTTTCACATTAGCTACATAATATCAAATGCAAGAATATTTGGTAATATAGAAAATGATAGCTAAACCTTCAATAATTGCAGTCTCTCTAAATTGCCACAAATCAAGTTAGTGGCAATATGCATACTTTGATATACTTTGGCATGGGTATGTTCCTGACCTCACAGTTTTATATACTTACCCACCGTTAAATTGTTCCTAACTCAGTAATAACTTGCAATATGAAGTAAAACCATGCTTTATAAGCTATTGCACTGAAGGGCATTTTTAGTAGAACAGTACCTGTATGTACATTCGAAATAAAAATAAAGTGTATGGCTGGAGATTTTGGCTCAGAGGTTAAGAGCACTTGCAATTTTACCAAAGGATCTGGGTTGAGTAAAAAAAAAACAAATCATTTCATGAGGTGAATCCTAAGAGTTTTGAGGATCCAGAACCTCCCCTGAACCCCTAGGCACTGAGCACATGTATACATGCAGAAACCAACATATACACACAATTTAAAAATGAATCTTAAAATAAAAATCCTATGAAATGGAGAAACTTCACCGTAAGTGACATGTTTCTGTACAAACATAGGAACCTGAGTTCCGATCACTGAGCCACATCAACTGTCAGATGTGGTAGTTCCCACCTGAAATCTAAGAGTCAGTAGGCAGTGGCAGGACTTGCTAGCCAAAGTGTCAGGCTGAGCTGGTGAGCTCCAGAAACAGTGTGAGATCCTGTCTTAAGAAATGAAATGGAAATTGGGTGGAAGAGATGCCTAACATCAACTACTGGAGTCCACATGTATGTGTGTATATGTGAACATGCATCACCACACATGTACACACACAAGCAAGAATTAAACACTTAAGAAACCAGCAGGTGAGGCCATATATATTTATCATGTAGTATATAGTATCGATACATTCACATGCCTAACACGTATATACTATACATGCATGTGTCTGTATACATTGCAGGGTGACAACTCAAGCTAATTACTTCATGTAGCTAATCACATCTTGGAATAAAACCCTGACATCAAGGTGTGTGCACTGGAAAAAGAAAGTTTTAGAGAATTCTTACCATATAATACCACCTTTATTGCACCACTAAATTCAGAAAAGTTGACATCATGGATTTCATATTATTTCTTTCTCTTTATTTCTTTCTATCAACAAATTCCTAAATGGATTCTAGTCTGTGTGGATACCATCTCTACTGGGCTACTGACATAGCTCCTGCACATTTACCTACATCTGTCCTTGTCTTTTTTTTTTTTTAAAGAAGAAATATGAATCTTTATTTTTTTTAAGTTTAATTGCAGTATGATGAGAAAAGTTACATGATTTCAATTTATCTGAATTTGTTAACATTTAAAAACATATTTTAAGTAAATAGAATTAAATCACATTCTTGTTTTCCTTTTGTACCCCAACTCCTCCCAGAGACCCCCCTTAAATACCTACAGTATCTTTTTTGTCATATTCTTTAAAATTTATAAAACATTATAACAATAAAAATAAGTATTGTAAAAGTTGTTTGATATAAACCAACAAACAATTTAAGTCTTATGTAGATGCTTGTCTATGGCAATACTGAAAATACAAATGTTTTCCTCAATATAAATTTTAAATAACTCCAAACGTATTAGCTATATATTTCAAAATAATACATCACTACTAATATTTTCTTAAATGAACATAAATATATAAAGTGTTTTTGTTTGTTTGTTTGTTTTGTATTTAGTAGAGCTTAAAATCTTGGCTCTTACTGTGGTAACGTGATACAAGAGTTACAAATGTCAAGCAAAGCATTGAGCCTCAATCTTTGTTGTTCTCTTACCAACCCCCTCCCAATTTAATTGTCTACATTTCTTTTGGGTATATAAATACTTTTAAAATATGTAAGCTATTCTGAAAACCATACTATAGTATAAAAACATGAAATAAACAATACTACTAGTAGAGAGGCTGAGATAGGAGAAGCAAGATCTCAAGACCATTACGTTGTACACAGCAAGACACTGTCATGAACAAACAAGCTGAACAAGTGTATATGGATTGTATAATATTGGACCTATTTCTCCAATTACCAAATTAGAGAGACCATTGGATGACAATCAACAAATTTCTAATTCCTAATGTTTTTGGATTTCAATCAGTTAGAATATGCTGGTAATATTAATTTTCATATTAAGATATTAAGAAAAAGTAATTGATACTTCCTGTTCTCTTTTGTTGTAAGAGGTGGAATTAAGCTTACATAGATTCGTTGAAAGACTACTTTCTTGCTTCTTCTAGGGTGTAGCTTTGCTCCTTATGTTGAAGTTTTCCATCTATTATCCTTTGTAAGGTTGGATTTGAGGAAAGATATTGTGTAAATTTTGTTTTGTCATGGAATATCTTGTTTTCTCCATCTATGGTGATTGAGAGTTTTGCTGGGTATAGTAGCCTGGGCTGGCATTTGTGTTTTTGTAGGACCTGTATGACATCTGCCCAGGATCTTCTAGCTTTCATAGTCTCTGATGAGAAGTCTGGTGTAATTCTGATAGGCCTGCCTTTATATGTTACTTGACCTTTTTCCCTTACTGCTTTTACTATTTCGTTATTTAGTGCATTTGGTGTTTTGATTATTATGTGATGGGAGGAATTTCTTTTCTGCTCCAGTCTATTTGGAGTTCTGTAGGCTTCTTGTATGTTCATGGGCATCTCTTTCTTTAGGTTAGGGAAGTTTTCTTCTATAATTTTGTTGAAGATATTTACTGGCCCATTATATTGGGAGTCTTCACTCTCTTCTATACCTATTATCCTTAGTCTTGGTCTTCTCATTACATCCTGGATTTTCCTGGATGTTCTGGGTTAGGATCTTTTTGCTTTTTGCATTTTCTTTGACTATTGTGTCAATGTTATGGTGTCTTCTGCCCCTGAGAGTCTCTCTTCTATCTCTTGTATTCTGTTGGTGATGCTTCCATCTATGACTCCTGATTTCTTTCCTAGGTTTTTCTATCTTCAGCGTTGTCTCTTTTTCTGATTTCTTTATTGTTTCTATTTCCATTTTTAGATTCTGGATGGTTTCGCTCATTTCCTTCACCTGTTTGATTGTGTTTTCCTGTAGTTCTTTAGGGAATTTTTGTGTTTCCTCTTGAAGGGCTTCTAGCTGTTTACCTGTGTTCTCCTGTATTTCTTTGAGGGTGCTATTTATGTCTTTCTTAAAGTCCTATATCATCACCATGAGAAGTGACTTTATATCTTAATCTTGCATTTCTGGTGTGATGGTGTGTCCAGGACTTGCTCTGGTGGGAGTATTAGGTTCTGATGATGCCAAGGAACCTTGGTTTGTGTTACTTATATTCTTATGCTTGCCCCACATCATCTGGTTATCTCTAGTGCTACCTGCCCTTGCTAAATCTGACTGGAGCCTGTCCTTCTTGTGATCCTGGTTGTGTCAGAACTCCTCAGAGTCAAGCTGTCTCTAAGATCCTGTGATTCTGGGATCCTGTGACCCTGGACTTGTTAGAGCACCTGGTAGTGGAGCTTCCTCTGGGTGTTTTGGGACTGGCTGCAGAGTTTGTGCCCAAGCTCTGCTCAAGGCACTGGCTGACCCAGATAGACTGAAAGCAACTGGAGCCACTGGGCTGGTGGAGTTCCTGTGTGCCTGGTCCCACTGGTCCCAGTTACTCCTGGTGTTGGGACAGGTGTTGTGTCCTCCTCACCTCTGATCCTGGGCGTATTAGAGCACCTGGGAGTGGATCTTCCTCTGGATGTTGTGGGATCGGAAGGAACCTGAGCCACTGGGCTGGTGGAGTTCTTGTGTGCCTGGTCCTATCCTAGTTATTCCTGGTGTTAGGACAGATGTTGTGTCCTCCTCACCTCTGATCCTTGGCATGTTAGAGTGCCTGAAAGTGGAACTTCCTCTGTCCTTGTCTTAATTTATTCTTCTATATAGCTGGGTAGAGATTTTAAAATTTAATACAGTGTGATCACAGAAGCCACCTGCCTAAAATTCCTTACAATAAAAAATAAAAAATAAAATAAAATAAAGACCATTAGCCTAGGTTGTGGTATCCAGCCTGGTCTTTCCTCTTCCTTCATCTTGGGCTCCCTTTATCAGCTCCTTCAATTCCAGTTCCAGGATCTTTCTGGGCTTTCATATACAAGACAAGTAAGTAAGCATATCCATGCCTGTCCCCATCAGTTTCGTCATCGTATGCTATGCTCCCCTCTGTTCTTTCTTCAAATGACATTTGAGATTACCAAGTAACTATTCACTTCTTCATGTCTACTTTATATTCTAACTTGATGCACTTTTAGCATAATTACCACATCTCTAACATCCATCACATATTCAACTTTACCTTTTATGTATATTTAGGTATTTACTTAATTGTTATTTCTCTAACTCAGCCATGAATTCAAAAACCACATTTTGTCAAAAGTTAAGTATAAGGTTGCCAGTAGCAACCATTAAATAATTATTCTTTAGCATATTAAACCCAAAGCCATATAATCTCAATTATACTGGGTGACAAAGTTGTAGACTACCCCAGCACTGTCATGATGAAATAGCTAAAACATATTGTAAATGAGAGCAAATTTAAAAGTAAAAAATAGAACTAATATCCAGCATGAAAATATTGTTAGAATTAGGAAATAATTGTCTTAATGATATTCAAACTCTAAATTCTCTTTCCTTTCTCAGGTTCATATATAAATGACTAGTGGACTGGTGAGATGATTCAGCAGGCAAAGGCACTTCTTACCAACCCTGACAAACTACATTTGATCCTCTTTGTCCTTCTTGATAGGAGAGAGCCAACTCTTTCAAGATCTCCTATCACCTCCACCCATATGACACAGCATGCATGTGCACATGTGTACACACACATGCTCACATAAAAAAATATTGAAAGATGACTACTTCCATAAAGTAATTTAAAGAAAAAAAAAGACCATGTAAATAGAAGACTACATTTCTAAATTCTGAACTGATATCTTATAATCAAAACCTTGGACAGGAACTGTCTTTTCTGGAGCTCAGAAAACTTCATGATAACCTAGCCTCCATAGACAATGACTACGTATGGCCTCACTGCCACAACAAATTCTGTTAGCAAAATAGAGTGAGTTTCCTGCCATTCCCAAACACTTTCATTGGTCACTGGCTTCAGACAGACAAGGTTTGTGAGATAATCTTAGGGAACTGATAGATAAAAATCAGTAAAAATGGAAATGTTTCATGAAATTTCATGGAAGTGGCAGGGACATGTGGCCTTTATTACCTTTTAAACCATGTCCTTAATCTAAAAGCTCTTAGGAATAAATGATTGGTCTCTTTATTTACAAAGGAATGCCACTGGTACATGGTTTGCAGTGCCTTTTATGAACAACTTTCTGTGTGTTGGATTACATGATGCAATCATTTCAGGAAGACCCAGCTCTCCTTGGTTTTCATTCTAAACATTACTGTCCCTACAATTCTTTCTACTCTGCTACATGCATATACAACTGGGGACATGTATGAGGCATGGTATTTGCCAACTGTCATGAACTGACTCTGAAATCTTCTGTGCACACACTGATGTATTGGAACAGTTTTTTCCTGATTGTTGAACCTTTGGAACCCATTGTTAAACTAGCAGAAGTAGGTCATTGGAGATAGGCCTTGAAGGATATATCTGTTCCTAGTGCCAGCATGAACTGATGTGTCAAGATGTGAACAAGCTGTGTTGTAAGCTCCTGCTGGCATGCCCTCTTCACTTTGGTGGACTGTTATCTGAAATCCATGCCAAATCAAGAATTCTTTCCAACTCTTCTGTTATATCTTCCACGCTGGCAAGAAATGTACTTCATATGGCAACTGTAAGAGGTATTAAATTTTAATCCAGGTTTGGGTATCAAGTCATAGATATTATTGGACACAAAACAGAATCTGTGAGTACTTCACAGATAATTATAGGAAATGTCAAGGGATCTCTGGTGCCAGGACCTTTAGCTTTAACTGTGGTTTCTGCCAAATCCTTGTTGGAAACTATAGTGTTTAAGACTGCCACACCTTCCCAGTGTTCCCTATTCTTTCATAAACACTGTAAATTCCTCAGTGCTTCTAACATGAATAGTGTTGTATGTTCTCTTTAGTTTCAGGCCACTTGTACTCACACCTATTAAAACATTGTTGTAATTTTAGCATAGCAAAAGCCAGAGAGGGAAGAGGAATTTTCTTCATATTTCACACTTTTTTATATTTCCAGACTAACTTATACCTCTAATCTCCATATTAATTTACATTCATACTATGGGTTAGATAAACAATTATAACTTCAGTTACTTTGTTGGGTATTTTATATGGAACATTTCACAGCTATCCCAGCCTGAGAAGTGTTGGATGCTTTCATAGATGAAGATCCAGTAGCTGAGAGTTTAAACAGTTGGTGCAGACCAACCAGGTAGTTGACTCTTCACTCACATCTAATTGCCTCTAAATGCCTTGTTCTGTTTGAATTCATTGTACTGGCACACAGATGGTTAATGGGGATTTTCATTGTTCCTTACAAGTTTCTGTACCCAAGGTTTAGTCTCCAACACACTAGTGTTCAAAGACAGTGCCTTTAGGGAGTGATTGAATTACAAATGCTCTGACCTCATCAATAGAGTAAATCTACTTACAACTAATCATTTAATGGGTTTGAGGGATAAATTTGTCATAAACATGAGTACCCTCCTTTATGCTTGCCTGCTTCCCTGTGGTACATAGCCTCTGCCACATGCTTCTGCTAGTTTGATGTTCTGCTTCATCTTGGGCCTCAAATGTTTTATCATGACAAGAACAATCCTGAACTGAAAGTTTGAAAATGAAGAGTTAAAATAAATTGCTCCTTATAGTAGTTTGAATAGGTTTGGCCCCTATTCAATAGACTCATATGCTGGAGTATGCTTGGCTCAGACACTATTAGGAGGTATGGCCTTGTTGGAGTAGGTGGTGAACTTTTTGGAGAAAGTGTGTCACTGTGGTTGTGGGCTTTGGAGATTCTCTTTCTAGATGCCTGGAAGATAGTCTTCTCCTGGTTGCCTTTGGAATAAGATGTAGAACTCTCAGTTCTTTCTCTAGCACCATGTCTGCTTGCTGGCTGCCATGCTTCCTGGCTGTGATGATAACGGACTAAGCCTTTGAGACTGTAAGCCAGCCCCAGTGAAATGTTGGTCTTTGTAAGAGTTGCCTTGGTCATGGTGTTTCTTCATAGCAATGGAAACCCTAACTAAGACAATCCCCATTTTAAGTTGTTTATCTCAGGGATTTTGTCACAGCAGATAACGAAAAGCTGACTTCCGTGCCTACAGATACACTAAGATATAGGGGACAATTAATATAGTAATTGTCATTCAAAAGCCATGCAAAATCAGCTTTGTAACCAAACTCAGGTTATCATCACATAGAAACCATTACTGTTGTTTTAACAACCTAATAATTGGTGGTCATAAAGTCAACTTTTGATGAGTAACTAAGCTGACCAATGACCATCTTGCTTCCCCATTATCTGTCCCATTAGTAACACAGTTAGTGCATAAGTGTTGGAAAAGTGAAACAATCAACAAGACACTTGAGGCATTCCAAAAGAAAGTAACACAGAGATGCTCCATGATGAGAATAACAACTCCAATCAAGCCTTGAGGAGAATTACATATTGTTTTCCAAAATTTAATAAAATCCCAATCAACATACTTGGAGTTGAAATATTTTAAATTATTTCTATGAATTATAGCAATAGAAAGTTAAAAAGGAAATGAAGCCAAGCCCGAGACAATAGGAAAGATGGCATCTTAGAGAAAATTTCGTAAGAACAGAATCCCTTCAGGTAAATCATTTTTCCCAATTTCATAGTAGCATGAAGAGGAAAAATAGAACCAATCAATAATTTGAAAGGATGGGGGGAAAAAACGAAGCACGAAAACAAACCATCATGTTAGATGAAATTAGTGCATTTATTCCAGTCTTGGTAATTCTAATAAGCATCATGATATCATTACTCAATGCTCAAAGATATTAAGTAGATAAAGTTCTTGCATGCTCAAGTATGTCACTGAGTTGGCCTCCCAGACCCAAATCTAATGTCTGATGTGGTGGAGTGAGTTTATAACCTCAATTTGGGAAGTGGAGGTAGAATCATCTGGTGCTCACTACTCTAAGTGGAGAGCTCAAGACTCAGTGAGAGATACTGTATCCAGAAGCAAAAGAGAAGCCTTCTAAGTAATGATGGCAAGTTTGAATTCTGGCCTTCTCACAGTAGCACACTTATGTACATCCCCCACGTAAACATAATACTTTGACATATCAATACTATTCATTTTCTAGCAAATCATGTTTTTCTGTTCCCCTTTTCCTTTGTGGTCACAAATCTATCTTTGCTCTCATGAGAATAATTATTATAAATACCCTACATAAATACAATAGGACATTAACCATTCTGTGACTGACTTATTACACTTAATGTAATGTCCTCAAGGTCTTCTCTCATATTATTTTCTTAATTTTTTTTAAAGTCTCAGTATTTTTCTATTACACACACACACACAATTAATTAAAATTTTAAAATTATTATTATTATCATTAATTATTATTTTGATTATAATAATCTCATTATTGTTTATGTGTGGAGAGAGATAGAGAGAGAGAGAGACAACAAGAGCAAGAGAGTGAGAGTGGGAGAACAGGAGCACAAGAGTGAGAGAGTGGGAGTGCAAGAGCAAGAGAGCATGAGAAAGAGAGAGGAGAGAGAGAGAGACAGAGAGAGACAGAGAGAGAGAGACAGAGAGAGAGAGAGAGAGAGAGAGAGAGAGAGAGAGAGAGAGAGAGAGAGAGAGAGAGAGAGAACAGGTACCCAAATGCCAAAGTTGCAGCAAGTGTGTGAAGGTCAGAAAACAACTTTCAGGAATGCATTCTCTTGTCTGTTATGGGTTTCTGGAATTGACCACAGGACATTGTGCCAGAGCAGGCATGCACTTTTACCTACAGAGCTACAGTGTCGGCTCCTATATGCTGCATTTTTAACCTACTGACCCTACTGTAGGACATTGTGCCTGGTCTAGTTCTAATAACTCCTTTAAAATAATTTTTTCTAACTTTATGAGCCCAATGTGAATGATATAGAAAGAAGGAAATGACACTGGAAAAATAACAAAATCTTGATATTCAGTTGGTTTTTATGCCTATTGATATCATTTATGTATTTTTCCTTCATTTGTCAGTGAACCCCATGGTATCACACACTATGGACATCAGTTACACATCTATCTTTCTTTTCTACCCATAAAATGTAATGTAGCTGAAAAAATCTATTTACAGGGAATAAAATATTTTATTTAAGGTTCCCTCTTCCCAGCTGACTCTAGGTTCTGTTAAGTTAACAATAAAAACTAATTGACACACTTATGTTTTATGTACACATTTTCTCAAACCCAAGAAATAAATTAGGAAGAAAAAGGCATTGGTTGGTAGTTGTCAATAAAAAAGGCATGATTTTAATTTCTCTCTCAGCTCTGAACACTGGATTCTTCAACCCATTTTCTTCCTTTTTTTTCATTTTCATATTATATAAATTTAACAGAAGGAAATGATTTTGAAATGTGCTAGAGGTTCTAGTGGTTCTAGCTATTTTTGAAGATAACTTAATTTGAAATTCTTATGACTCCTACATTTATACTACTTTAAAATGGAAGTAGAAGATAGTCTGGAAATTTTAGACAAAGAGTGTAGAACCACTTGTGCCATGCACCAAAGCATAGGCCCCCTTTCCTGCTAGGTCATTCTCTTCAAATAAGCAAACAGGTCCAGAAGGGTTTTGTGAGTAGCAAAGAGGAATGCTGAGCAGCTAAACCAGCCCCAATATCAAGCAGACAATACTTATCATAGCCTGGCCACCCCCATACCTAGAAGAAGAGGAATTAGCTCTCAAAACTATTTACATAGATTTAGCCTACATAATTCATAATCGTTAGACACATAGCCCCTCAGTATGCTTACACAAGACTGATCTCTTATGTATTTTAATAAGAAAGATTTCAAAACAATTTCTGAAACATCACCCTGCCTTCAAAGTGGCTTGATGAAGGGATGGGTGGCTTGATGAAGGGATGGGATTTGCAGAAATGATTTAAATTAAGGAATGGGATTTCATCATACTTTTTTTGTAGCACAGAGACACAGAAGGACAGAAGGATTCATGGTCGTGATTAATAACATAAAACCCAAATGAAAGTAATAGACTGTTATCTCAAATGTTGAATCAGATATGTGATTACAGACACCATGATGTGGCACCAGCATATAAGTTACTGTACTTTTTTTGGGACTAATGTAATTTTATATATCAATTTAGGTCACCAAAAGAGCAAAAACCTTTACATATATAAGGGCATTGCCAAATATCCTTGCTTCCATTTCAGCATTACAGTGGAATTCTTCCCCAAATCTTTAGAGAGTTGCATAAAGGCCCAGTATAATAAGATAAAGGTAATGAATTGCAGTACATGGTTAGTGGCATAAAAGAAGTAAAAATAAAATTGTCATTCATAGACACTAATTTTCCTAGCACTACTTTAGCAATTCAATTTTACATGGCAAATTCATATTTCTACTTATATATATCCTGACAGAGGAAATGCAAACAGCTATGTTTATGTGTAAATTAATTAGTAAACAATTGCATCAGAGACTCCAGTGTCACAAGCAATATGTCTTCCCTCCTTCCAGCAGACAGGTTAATAGCCTGGCCTTGCCTGGCTTCCTGCATTGCTTGAACTAATTTCCAAATAGCAGATAAATTGTATCTGGGAAGTACAGCTTTGGTTCTGTTTCCACAACACATTATGTAGAGTTCAGAGCAATATAGAAATGTGAAGATTTGGAGATAAATTTTAAATCTGAAACTTTTAATTAAAACCTCTAAGATCTTAATGCAAATAAGTTGATCATTTCTGATATGGGACTCTTATAATGCTATTTTTTTAACTTACTATCTGTTTTACTGTTTATAAATACAGAAATGATCAAATAAATGTCCCCTAAACATGAAAATTTTCATAGGTTATCTAAGGAACTCTTCACCAACCATCTAATTTTTCTCTTACATTTCTTTATACACACACACACACACACACACATACACACACACACACACACACACACACACACAC
>JADRCD010224057.1:0-25583 GCA_019843815.1 Montemys delectorum | reverse complement strand
CCTTCCTGCCTTCCTGCCTTCCTGCCTTCCTGCCTTCCTGCCTTCCTGCCTTCCTTTTTGTTTTGTTTTCTTTTCCTTTTGACAGATCTCTAGCTGGGCAGTGGTGGCACACACCTTTAATCCTAGCACTCAGGAGCCAGAAACAGGCAGATCTCTGAGTTTAAGGCCAGCCTGGTCTGCACAGAGAAAGAAAAACAACCAAAAAAGAAAAAAAAAAAAGACAGGTTTTTATATATTCCTGGCTGATCTGTAGCTTGCTATGTAGACCAGGGACTGGCCTGGAACTCACTGCCTCTGTCCCTAGAATGGTCAGGTTAAAGGTGTGTGGTACCAGTAATGCCTAGCAAGATCTTTGATTTATTTATTTTTTATTTATTTATTTATTTATTTATTTATTTATTTGTGACTATAGTAAATGGAATTTCTCACTTCCTTGCTTTCTTTTTAGGATAACTTGCTGTGACATACTCAGTCTATTTCTGATTATTGCCTCAACAGCTGGGAGCTAGCAGTCCCCAGGCTTGCCACAAAGGAGAGCTCTGCATATTTGTGGTATTAAATACCAGAACAGTCAGTATGTAAAAGTCTTGCCCATTGTCCTCCCCCACACCAGGGGTTTCACTAATTTGCAGTTCATTTTTCTGGTAGTGACAGCTGTAAGCTACTCCATGCACCTAGGAGTCAGCTAAGGGGGAAGAGACTGGGCCTGTCAGAGGGAGTGGAAAGAACAAGAGTCAGACCTGAGAACAATTAAACTCTGATCTTGGAGGTACTTGAGAGCTATGTTACCTTGCCAACTCACAGGTTCATTATGGATCCCTTTCCTCTCCAGTACAAGGAGGGTGTAATGATAGCACTGCAGACAAATGTCAGAGTCGCTTTGGTGAGTAAGACACTCGATAGAAGAAAGCATAATTTTGCTTAGGTAAAATGTAGGAAATACAAGTAAGTCATAAACCAGAAAGTAGGTAAATGGTAGTTTTCATCCAGGAGCAGAGAAAAGGAAGGCGTGCAGACAGGCATGAGGAATTTTTTTGAGGTTAGGTCTGGTGTGGGTCTGTATTGTAATTGTGGTTCCAAAGGTACATAGAGCTGTCATTTAGCTTATGGAATTATATGCTGTCACATATATAACAAGAAGAGGGAACCGGGCAGTGGTGCCGCACGCCTTTAATCCCAGCACTTGGGAGGCAGAGGCAGGCGGATTTCTGAGTTCGAGGCCAGCCTGGTCTACAGAGTGAGTTCCAGGACAGCCAGGGCTACACAGGGAAACCCTGTCTCAAAAAAACAAAAAAAAAAAAACAAAGAAGAGACATTCTGAGGCAGTTTTATGGCACAATAAGAAAGAATGTAGAAATAGAGTATTTAAAATTGTCCCCGTGGTTTCAAAAAGGAAGCCCAGCAGCACAGATAAGTTGTCTTCTCCGCTCTGATGACCGGGATCACTGCTGCGTGGGCGTTGTGAGTGTGTGAACACTAAAGCGTGGGTAGTGTGAGTGTGTGAACACTGAACTAGGTAGTGGTCGTCAGCAGTGACCCCAACTTCCTTTACCTAGTTGTCATTTTTTTTGAAAACCCTTTTTGTTATTGTGCATTGGTGTTTTGCCTGCATGTGTGTGTATGAGGGTGTTGGGCATCCTAGAACTGGAGTTAAAGATGGTTGTGAGCCACCACGTGGGTGCTGGGAACTGAATCCAAGTCCTCTGGAAGAGCAGCCAGTGCTCTTAACTGCTGAACCATCTCTCCAGCCTGTCTTGTATTATTCTTAACCACTTATTTTCTTTCTTTTTGGATGTTTTATTCTTTTACTTTTATGTTGAGGAACTACTCTATTTACATCCTTAGGGTTGCAATGTAATTGTATTCATGGGTAATTATTTTAAAGTTTTTTTTAACTAATATTTTCTTGCATGTGTGTTGTGTGCATATGTGTGCACATGTATGTGTGTGCATGAGGAGGCGAGTATACTTTCCACATTGTTTATTGAGGCAGGGTCTCCACTGAACTGAGAGTTTGCTGATTCAGCTAGTCTTAGTTTACCAGTTTCCCTCAGAGTCTCTGTACTGTCCCCTGAGTACTGGGACTACAGTGAGCCAGCACACCTATCCAACTCTTAAATGGGTCCTGCGGATCTGAATTCTGGTCCGCAAGCTTATGGGGCAAGAGAGCTTTAGTCACTGAACCATCACCCCAACCTTCATGATAAATTACTTGTGAAAAAAAATTACTGGGGACTGGAGAGATGGCTGCTCTTCCAGAGGTCCTGAGTTCAATTCCCAGTAACCACAAGGTGGCTCACAACTATCTGCAATGGGATCTGATGCCCTCTTCTGGTGTGCAGGTGTACATACAGGGAGACTATTGTATACACAATAAATAAATCTTTAAAAAAAATTATTATGCCATCCCAGCAGAGAAGGTCCAGGCAGGAGGATCTCTGTAGGGTTGAAGCCAACCTGTTCTACATAGTGAGTTTCAGAAGCTAGGACTACATAGACCCTATATCAGAATACATATGAAAAGTATTTATTTCTATTAATGTGTATATATGTATGCCTCTGAGTTTATGCCACCATATTCATGTAGGTGCACTTAGAGGCCAGAGAAGGTAATGAGAATTACATGTGATAATGGACCATCATGTGGACTCTGTGTCCTGTATCCATTGCAAGAGCAATAAGTGCTCTTAACCACTGAGCCATCTCTTCAACTCCCTTAAAGGTGGATTCTTTGTTGTTGTTGTTGTTGTTGTTGTTGTTGTTGTTGTATTGTGTTGTTTTGTTTTGGTTTTGGTTTTGGTTTCTGAGACAGAGTTTGCCTGTATATCCCTGGCTGTCCTGGAACTCTGTAGACACTCACAGAAATCCACCTGCCTCTGCCTCCTGAGTGCTGGGATTAAAGGCATGTCCACCACTGTTAGTTTTGGGAAATGCCTCTACCCACCCCGAGAAGATATCCACCAAGACCAGGAGATATTTGGCACGCCTGACAGTGGGCATGTGGGTAAAGTCAAGTTGCCAATCAGTTCCAGGAAGGAAACCTCTAGCCTGATGGGTAGGAAGAGGGGTGCTACGATACTTTGAGTTGGGATCAGACTTCTGACAGATTTTGCAAGAAGCAGTGATAGATTTTAAGAAGCTTAAGTCCTCAGAAGTAGGCTGTAGAGAGAGAGGGTAGTAGCGGGGAAAGAGAGGAGGGGGAAAGAGAGAAAGATGGAGGAGTGTTCCCTGTGTATATATATGGGTTGTGATGTAGTGGCCACAGGTAAAGGTGGGAGATGAGCCCAATGGATTCTGGGAATATGGTGGCTGTTGCCCTGGCAACAGGTCTATGGACCCGCCCATGCATTGCAGCAGGCTTTGGATGTCCTGATGCTAACAACTACCACCTGGCCTCATTCTATATTCTTTTAATAGTTAAAACTCCTTCATAAAACTTCTAGAAGTCACAGGTATACTTTTAGAGGAAACATTGATGGGATAGAGAGATGGTTGAGTGCATGACGTGAGTAGAGATGGCTCTGGCGTTTGGTGCTGTACAAGTCTCCAAGCATGTCAGCTATTACTCTTTCCTTTTCCCAGTCTCTGGGCCTCTATGCTTATGACTTAACTGTAAATGCATAACCTTCACCTGAATTTAGGACAGTGAGTGGCTAATTATAACAGTAATGTGTTCATTGAAGAAAAGCTTATTTTCAGATTAGACAGGGAATGTGCATGATTATGCTCTCAAAAACTTAAGCCAATTGAATGAAAAACATGGACTACGTAAAAACACTACAATTAATATAGAACCTGATGAAAAATAAAAAAAAAAATCCCACTAAAATCCTGAAATAAGTCTTTTGATATTACTGAAAATAAGTTGGGCATTCCTTAAAAATTGAAAATTGAAAGGAAAAATAGCTGGGCGGTGGTGGCTCACGCCTTTAATCCCAGAACTTGGGAGGCAGAAGCAGGCGGATTTCTGAGTTCGAGGCTAGCCTGGTGTACAGCGTGAGTTTCAGGACAGCCAGGGCTACACAGAGAAACCCTGTCTCAAAAAAAAAAAAAAAAAAAAAAAAAAAAAGGAAAAGTAAGTCATTTATACTTGCTTTCTTGTAAAAGTTGAGTAATTAAACAGTGTTAGGTCGAAGAATTGCTGAAGAACGATGCCCACACTCAAATAGTATGCAAAAGCATAGAGCGTGCGTGAGGGGTCTCCCCTTTTGGGAATGGAGACCTCTGGTGGACTTGAAGGCCTAGCTTTTATTGTCAGGGGAATTCCAGGGTGGGGTATGTGCCCTTTTACCTTGATTGATTAGCTCTATATCTAGGATCTGACTGATTCTACAATTGGTTAGGCTCTGGAGACTTCCCAGGGCTTGCTTACGTTCTAGCTACCTATTCTCACTTCAGGCCAGATGACAAGGTGTCCTCAGATTGGCTGCCTGTCGCTGTGGTTGGCTGACCGCAGGTTCCTGGACCCGTGTTCTCATTTCTGGGAAGCAGAAACTTAGGCCTGGTCTCAGTTTGTAGCCTATCATGGAGTCATCCTGGTTCTGGCTACCTCGGTCCTTGTAGTTGTTGACAGAAAGTTTTTCTTTTTAGTATTTTTATGAGTATGTTTGAGTTCCTGCATGTATGTGTATGTACCACTTAGGTGCTTGGTGCTGTTCCAGGTCAGAACAGGGTATTGGATCCCCTGGGGCTAGAGTTCCTGTCAGTTGTGAGCCACAGTGTGGGTGCCTAGAAACTGAATACAAATTCTCTGCAAGAGCAAAAGTACATAGAACTGCTGAGTCAACTCTCTAGTCCCCAGAAAGGTTTTCCTAAGGAAAATTCCTTAAAAAGAAACATAGAATCAGAAAATCACCAGTTTGTGATTCCTAAAGAAATAAGTGATGAGATACTGACAACTAATGAATAAAACTTCTGGACGAATGTAAAGAGAGAATCTCCCCGAAAGAGGATCAGGTTTCAGTTCTTACATTTGTTTATATTCTGTGCATGAAGTCTGTGCTAAATAACACCGACAGAAACTTCACTAGAAATTCAGATTCTGCTTCTGATGCAGGGCAGGGCTGCCAGGGTTAGACCAAACAAGGTTCAATTTGAATTTCAAATAAGCAGTGAATGATTTCTTTAGTATTAAGCTACATGCTTTTGAACACAATTATTCTTTTTCTTTTTCTTTTTAAAAGAAGTCAGAGGAACAGAAAGAAAAAGGGGGTAAAGTTTTTGTTTGGGAAGGGGACATGGTAGTACCTTACAAGGAAACTTAAGCACAATAATCAAGTGTCTGGAACTCTCACTTAGATTCTGGTTTGAACAAATATATATGTGTGTGTGTGTGTGTGTATACACATGCACACATATATACATACACACACATACATACACACATATATATACACACACATATATATACACACACACATTATTTTTTACAAAATATATTTTTGTAAAAAGATATTTTAGAGTCAACAAGATAGCTTTTTGGGTAAAAACATTTGCCACAAAAGTCTGGCTACCTGATTTCAATCCTAGAGCCCATGGTAGATAAAGAGAACTGACTCCTACACTTTGTCCTCTGACCTCCACCCGAACACCATGGTATGTGCCTATCTCACACACACACACATACACACACAAATAGTAAATATAGATTTTAAAAGATACTTAAAAATATACATTCAAAAAATATTTGATAACTGTATATGGGATTAATCCCCAAGTGGGACAGTCTCTGAGTGGCCTTTCCTTTAGTCTCTGCTCTATATGTTATCTTATCTCCATAATTTCTTCTGTTAGTATTTTTTTCTCCTTCTAAGAAGGATCGAAGCACCCACACTTTAGTCTTCCTTCTTATTGAGCTTCTTGTGGTCTGTGAATTGTATCCTGGTTATATGGTGCTTTTGGGCTAGTATCTACTTATCAGGGAGTGCATACCACATGTTTTCTTTTGCGATTGGGTTACCTCACTCAGAGTGATATTTTCTAATTCTATCCATTTGCCTAAGAATTTCATGAATTCATTTTTGATAGCTGAGTAGTACTCCATTGTGTAAATGTACCACATTTTCTGTATCCATTCTTCTGTTGAAGGACATCTTGTTTTTTTCCAGCTCCTGAGTATTATAAATAAGGCTGCTATGAACATACTGGAGCATGTGTCCTTATTACATGTTGGAGCATCTTCTGAGTATATGACCAGGAGTGGTATAGCTGGGTCCTCAGATAGTGGATGCCAAGAAGTGCCTGCTGAAAGGAGCCTGATATGACTGTCTCCTGAGAGATCCTGCCAGAGCCTTACAAATACATAGGCAGGTGTTAGCAGCTAACCATTAGACTGAGCGTGGGGGGGTCCCTAATAGAGGAGTTATAGAAGGGACTGAAAGAGTTGAAGGAGTTTGCAACCCCATAGGAAGAACAACAATATCAACCAACCAGACCCCCCCCCAGAACTCCCAGGAACTAAGCCATCAACAAAGAAGTATACATGGCTCCAGCTGTATATGTAGCAGAAGATGGCCTTGTCATGCACTAATGGAAGGAGAGGTCCATGGTCCTGTGAAGGCTCAATAGATGCCCTGGTGTAGGGGAATCGAGTGGATGGGTGGGTGGAGGAACACCCTCATAGAAGCAGGGGGAAGGGAGATGTGGTAGGGAAGAAGTGAAACCAGGAAAAGGGATAACATTTGAAATATAAATAAAGAAAATATCTAATAAAAATTAATTAGTAAAAAATATTTGAGCTGGGCATTGTGATATATACCTTTAATCCCAGCACTCTGGATGTAGAACCAGGAAGATCTCCGTATGTTCAAGGCCATTCTGCTCTGCATAGCAAGTTTCACAGGGCAGCCAATACTACAAAGAGAGACCATGTCTCAAAGCAGACAAAAATTGATAAAAATATTTGTGGTGGGGCTGGCGAGATGACTCAGCGGGTAAGAGCACTGACTGCTCTTCCGAAGGTCCTGAGTTTTGGATCCCAGCAACCACATGGTGGCTCACAGCCACCCGTAATGAAATCGGATGCCCTCTTCTGGTGTGTCTGAAGACAACAACAGTGAATTATGCTGGAGTGAGCGGGGCCAGCAGAGGTCCTGTCCTGAGTCCAATTCCCAGCAGCCATACACATGATGGCTCGCGGCCATCTGTACAGCTACAGTGTACTCATACATAAAGTAAATAAAATAAATCTTTAAAAAAAAATATTTGTGGCTATGGACAGAGTATAAGAAAACATTCAGCTGGGTGGTGGTGGCGCACGCCTTTAATCTCAGCACTCGAGAGGCAGGTGGATTTCTGAGTTTGAGGACAGCCTGGTCTACAGAGTGAATTCCAGGACAGCTAGTGAAAGACCCCCAGAGCTGGGGAGACCCTCACTCAAGTCTCGGGACAACACGACTACCCAATAACTCACAAGAGACCGATCTTGCTGCAATCACACGAGGTTTATTCAGACCAGATCTGGGGTCAAACACGTAGCCTAACAGGCCAGTGGAGTTCGACCATGAGCACGAGGAGTAAGGGGAATTTAAAGGGAAAAACCACAAACTAGGGGGTTGAGGGGGTTACCAAGGAAACATAACAAGAGAACAGTGGAAAATTCTAAAGAGACCCAGCCCCTAGTCGGGTCAGGGTCATAAGGAAAACATCCTACACACTCATTATGCACAAGAATGTGGTTTGGACACAAGATTGTGGTTTGGTCTATCTATACTATTCACTTTATGGCTGACCATTCCCTAGAACCATCCGGATGGCTGGCTCATATCCTGCCTTTTTGTTCTTGGACCTAGCTGGGGGGGGGGGGGGGGTAGGGTGCTTTGTGGCCAACAGGTTTCTGAAACTGGCTAGTCTGCATTCTTGGCTGTTACAGAGGTTTTCCGTTCCCTTCCAGATGAAGGTTACACAGTATACATTCCCATCAATACGTTTCTACTAAATGCTCCTTTTTTTCTTAATTCTAAAATTCCCCAGCCCTACACTAGGGCTATACAGAGAAACCCTGTCTCGAAAAAAACAAAAACAAAACAAAACAAAACAACATTTTCAATTTTATTAACTATAATAAGTCATATAGTTATGGTTATTACGTAAGCATCCTCACTTAGAACATGAGTCTGCAGATGACATGACACGTCTGCAGTTCACTTTAGAATATACTTCAGGAAAGGAAAAAGGAAGCAAGGAAGCAAGCGTGGCCGATTTTGGTAACTGAACAACCACAGGGTGAATAACGTGTTTTGGTATTATACTATAGTATTATACTGTGCACTTTGTGATACATGAACTTCTATGATTTTAAATGCTATGGGTGCTCACTGTCCCTATTTTATACTAAGCACCTGGTAGAGACTATAAAGAATCAATCACAAATACATTTGAACATGTTTGTAATATATTAGCATACCTAATTTCATGATATATTGAAGTCTTAGGTTTTAAATGTAAAAAGAGGGCAGAGGGATAGCTCTATGTTGAGTGCTTGTGTTGAGCATTAGTAAGGCCATATTAGGTTTTAGGTTGGTCTCTGTCTTAGTTGTGGTTTCCATTGGAAGAGCAGTCTGTGCTCTTACCTGCTGAGCCACCTCACCAGCCCTAAGTAAACACCCAGCTATGTAATTCTTCTGGGCTGTCAGAAGTATGCACCAGGGGGTCTCATTCTTGCTAACCTTTCATGAAGAATACTTTACTCTAGCTCCTGGGAGTGACTCCTGGGAGCATTTGTGACAGACTCCCTATTTGCCAGGGCAGCCACCAGCTTCCCACTAATATGTAAAGTAGTTTGCCATAAACTTACTTTGTTGTCAGTAAACTTTTATGCCTGATCTCTTTCACCCTTTCTGGAGACAATCTGTCTGAATAGGTAACATCCTTGCAAAATTCCAAACCGAGAATCAGCTCAGCACCAATTAGGATTGGTTGGAACATTGTGGGGGCCAGGCAACATTGTTCAATCTAGTTTGGCTATTTGCAAATCATTCCTTTGGGCACCTCTATTCCTTTAATAAAACAATACAGAAAGAAAGCACGCAAAACTCTCCATCGACTATTGCAAAGACAAATCTGGAACACATCCATGTTAGGGGATGTCAAAGAACTCCAGGAGGCTAAGTTCCTTGAAGCTGTATGCCTCAGATCTATGGCCAAGCTTACAGGCTTGACAAGCAGACTCTACTGGAGTGGGCGTGGCAAAGAGGCACCATAACCAAGGCAACTCTTATAAAGGACAAGATGTAGTTGGGGCTGGCTGACAGGTTCAGAGGTTCAGTCTATTATCATCAAGGCAGGAACATGGCAGCATCCAGGCAGACACTGGAGGAGTTGAGAATTCTATATCTTTTCCCAAAAGTAAACAGGAGGAGACTGGCTTCTAGACAGCTAGGAGAAAGATCTCTCCAAGTCTACCCCCACAATGACACACTTCCTTTAACAAGGCCACACCTAATAGTGCTAATCATATTCAAACTACTACCATAGTCTCTAACATTGCAGAAAACCCTAAAACAAAGCATAACACAAGACTCATAGTTGTTAAATAATTTGCCATGTATGCCACCTCGGCTTCTTGGTTTCAGTTTCTTTTTTATTTCCTAAAATTTATTTATGTATATGAGCACCCTATTCGCATGTATACCTGCATGACAGAAAAGAGCATTAGACAGAAGAGGACATCAGATCCCATTATAGATGGTTGTGAGCCACTATGTGGTTGCAGGGTATTGATCAGGATCTGTAGGTGAGCGGCCAGCGCTCTTAACTGCTGAGCCATCTCTGCAGCTTGCTTCTCGGGTTCCTAGCAGAGCTGGACTGGATGCTGGTTTCTTGCCTCCTAATCTAGTAATCTGTATTAGTACTCTTTGGTTTACTGAGTTATTTAAAATGAAGATCTATCTTATTTGACATTTTAAAATAAGAATACCCCCTGCCTTTACATTTTTAGTATGTATTCTTATTGCTTTTTTTTTTGCATCATTTTGTGCGTAGACATGTGTGCTGCATAGTGTGTGTGTGTGTGAGTCAGGAGACTGCTTACAGGACTTGATTGACTTCTTACCACTGAACCATTGTTGCTTGCTCTCCACCTTATTTTTTTGAGACAGACTGGAGCTTACCTACACTGGCTGGCCAGCAAGCATAGAGGATCTTCCTGTCTTTGTTCCCCAGGGATTGCAGACACCTAGTTTTGCAGGTTTTTTTGTTTTGTATATTATTTATTTACAACCCAAATGTTGTCCCCCATCCCCTCTCACAAATTCTTTCCTCCATTCCCCTCTACATTTCACTTCTGAAAGGGTGCCCCCTTGATATCCTCCTACCCTAAGGCATCAAGTTCCTGCAAGACTAGGCACATCTTCTCTCACTGATGCCAGACAAGGCAGCCCTCTGCTACATATGTGCCAGGGGCTTCAGACCAACCCATGTATGCTCATTTGATTGGTGGTGAGACAGGGTTTCTCTATGTATAGCTTTAGCTGACCTGGAACTCACTCTGCAGACCAGACTGGACTCACACTTACAGAAATCCACTTACCTCTGCATTTTTGAGTGCTGGGATTAAGACATGTGCCACTACTGCCTGGCATACCTCGTTTTTATGTGGGCGCTGGAGATCCAAACTTAAGTCTTCATGCTTCAAGCACTTTATCCACTGAGCTGTCTATCTATCTGTGAAATATGCTTTTTAAAAAATTAATTATAGGGTCATGGAGCTGGAGACATAGCTCTGAGATTAAAGAGCATTTGCTGCTCTTGGGAAGTCCAAGGTTCAATTCCCAGCACCCACATGGTAGCTCAGTAACTCCTTGGTAGCACACATCACTCCAGTTCTAGGGGATCCAATGACATGTTTTGACCTCTGAGAGCATCAGGTACACACATACGATGTACAGATACACATGTAGGTAAAATAGTAATACACATAAAAAATTTTAAGTGGTTAGCCGGGCGGTGGTGACGCACGTCTTTGATCCCAGCCCTTGGGAGGCAGAGGCAGGTGAATCTCTGAGTTCCAGGCCAGCCTGGTCTACAGAGTGAGTTCCAGGACAGCCAGGGCTACACAGAGAAACCCTGTCTCAAAAAACAAAATTTTTTTTAAGTGGTTATGTAGTTTCAAATTTAAACACAAGCATAACACTATTCTAGGTAATGCTTGGGAAATGGAGACATCAGTGGGATACAAATCACAATAGGAAAGGCAGTAACTACTAACATTTATTGCTATGCAACAGTCTACTTCTTTTACTTACCCACTAGTACTAACCATGCATAACTACTGTCATTACTCAGGCAACCTCCCAAGGATATCTTAGGCTTGATAAGCAGAGGTAGAGTTCTATTTTGAATCAGTTAACTTCCTCTTTAACAAATGATGCCTTTATGAACTAGTCTGTACTTAGCAATATATTAAAAAGCTTTTTTTTTCAGTAAATATTGGAGAGTTAAGTTTTGTAATTACTTCATAGTATTGTTCCGCTTGAAAGACAACTGTAATTTTTTAGCTAGTCTTCATTGCTTTGCTCTTACCAATAATGATATAATAACTTTGTACTTCTGTCATTTTGCATTTGTACACAGTAGCTGTGGGATGCTTCTAGAGCTAGGTAGTGGGTAGTTGCTGGATAGTGGATTGCCTATAAAAATTTATCTATTTATGTTTTTATTTTAGTTTTTAAAGACAGGTTTTCTCTATTGTAGCCCTGGCTGTCTTACTTTGTAGACCAGGCTGGACTTGAATTTGCAGAAATCTGCCTGCTTCTGCCTCCTGAGAACTGGGATTAAAGGTATGTGCCACCTTGCCTGGCTTAAAACTTTATTTATATATGTATTTATTCATCTGTGTGAGTAATATGTACAAACCAAAACAATAGGAAAGACAGCAACTAACACTTGCTGCTATGTAATGGTCTACTTAGATGTACACATACTATATGTGTACATGTTTATATGTATGCATATACCTGTGATGAGCAGAGACCAGAAGAAGACATCAGATGCCTCAGAACTGAAATTATTGGCATTTGAAGTTTGCCCAGTTTGTTATGTGAGTCCCGGCATCTAAACTTCATTGCCTGAACAGCAATCACTGCTAACCTCTGAACAGTATCTCCAGAACCTAGGGCCTTGCTCGAGCTAAGCATGCACTCCACTACTGATCTCCCTCCACAGCCTGTACATTTGACTTTTTGACAGAGATAGATTAGTAAGTAAAATTGTCTGAGTAAAACTTTCAATGCATCTCTCCCCCAAATCTGGAAGTTTATTTTGTTTGTTTGTTTGTTTGTTTAATTACTTTGTGGTTCAGTGGTAGAGTTTAAATGTTTTTGTTTGAAGTTGCAGGAGTAATTCTGATGCTTATTTCAAGTGTTAAAGAAGGGATGAACTTTTGTAAAATGGAATACAATTACAGAGAAGCATGTTAAATTTGAAAACAGCAGAACGTAGGCTAACAGTGTTGCCCATAAAAGTGAGATGGCCACAGCTGTGCTAGAGAACTTCCATTGTTACTTAAATCTGCATGTTCAAAATACTGCTATTTTAAAATTATCATTATTATTACATCTTTCTCATCCCGTGATATTATAGGTTATACAAGTGTTTCAAAGTTAATGTTTTAGTCTCTGTTACTATTGGGAATGCAGTAGAAGCTGTGATTATTAGATTTGAACTGAGAAATGTTGGCTATGGTACCTAGGGAATTGGTGTGCAAAATACAGACTCTTACAGAGCCTGGGCATAGCACTTACAGTCTGTTCCCAATGGGTTAGCTGAGCCAAGTAGAGAATGCAGCTGCTTAGTATTTACTTAAATCAAAACACTGAAGGTAGAATAAGTCCTATTCTATTCTTAAATGCTAGGTGGTGAAGATAGGAGAAATACAGAAATAACAATAGCAGTGGTAATAATTGCCAACACTTATTAACCATGGAACATTGAATGTGTCGTAGCTATTATGCTGGGTCTGTTTGTCTGTCACTCACATGGACCTCAGACTTGCTCTGTAACCAAGAATGTCTTGAACTTCTCTTTTTTTTTTTTTTTTTTGAGACAGGGTTTCTCTGTGTAGCCCTGGCTGTCCTGGAACTCACTCTGTAGACCAGGCTGGCCTAGAACTCAGAACTCAGAAATCCACCTGCCTCTGCCTCCCAAGTGCTGGGACTAAAGGTGTGCGCAACCACCGCCCGGCTGTCTTGAACTTCTAATCTGCCTGCGCCTACCTCCCAAGTGCTAGGATTGCAGGTCTAGTTACCAGGCCTAGAGTTCTGCAGTGCTTGGGAGGGAGCCTAGGGTTTTATGCATGTTAGTCAGGGTGATAGAAACTGAGCTCCACCCTCAACCCGTGCTGGTGTTTCTTTATTCAGTCAGAAGAATTTAGGGATTCTGTTGCTTTTTTTCCCTCTTCAGTGTCTTGAAGCAAGGTGCTATTTTGTACTCCAAATCGACCTCAAACTTTGTATGTAGCCCTGTTGCCAGGGCTGACCTCAAATTCAATGCAGCCCTCTCTCAGTTTGAGTGCTTGGACTACAGCTCTACACTACCAAACCTACCCAACCCACATGTCTTTGAGGGGAGGAGGGGGAGGTACATATACCCATGAAGTTGATAATGAGTGCATCTCTTAGTTGCTCTCCGACTTTTTTTTTTTTTTTTTTTTTGACAGAGCTTTTATTGAATCTGGCACAGAATCTTTCTGGAACTTTGAGATTCAGGCAGTCTGCTGGCCAGTGGCTTCCGGAGAGCCTCCTGTTTGCACCTGCCCAGCACTCGTTACAGTCACACACTGCCAAGCTTGCCTGTTCTTTTTAAGGGGGTCAAATTCAGATCCACTTGTAAGTGAGGAGGTGCTTTACTGATTGAGCTGTCTTCCTCAGGCCCCAAATATCTTTTTAAACAAAGAAAACATAGCCCAGGCTGGCCTTAGCTTGCAGTGATTTCCCCTGCCTCAGCATTGGGATTTCAGATGCCCAGCTTATGGCACTCCTAATGCCATAATAAAGTCGAAAAACAATGCATTTCTGGAAACACACTAAGTGATTCTAACTTGTTGCACACTTATACCTCCTTTGTAAGATCGTATGATAATGAACAAATACAATGCCCAGAACAATGTCTGGTGTGTATTAAATGCTCAGGAAATACTAGATGTTATTATGGTGTCTGAAGCACCATGTTTGGTTTTTTTAATACAACATGTATTCCCTGATAGAGACCGTCTTGTTCACAATAGAAAAACACAGTGTCTTTCTAGTAAAGAGAGGTATTCTAGGTAAGAAAAGAAACAGTAATAAAGGGATTGGTGGTTTTAGTTTTGCTACTGTGTAAGGTGTTTGGAGGTAAAGTGATAGAAAAAAAAATCCTAGATCTAGAAATGAAAATCTCATTTTAGGGAAAAGCTCTTGACCTATCTTGAAAAAGATGAGTGTAGCACACACACATCGAGAAGTGGTGAGAAGCACCTGGCACTCTTGTTGATTGCTGGTAAGAATGACAATAGTACAGCCATCTTAAGAGGTAGGTTGGCAGATTATTATAAAACTACATGCCTTATCATACAATGCAGTAATTATGCACCTTGGCATTACATAAAGGAGGTGAAAATTATGTCCACATGAAAATTGCATTGGTGGTTATAGAAGCTTTATTCATAATTTGCCAAACTATAAGCATCCAAAATGTCCTTCATTAAGTGAACAAATAAATAAGCCAGGGCACACGCACATGTGGGGTGGGTTTTAACAGTGAAAAGAAACAAGCTAACAAGCCATAAAAAGACTTGGAGGAAATCTAAATTATGAAATGAAAAAGCCAGTCTAAAAGCTGACATGCTTCATGCTTCTAATTCTATGACATTCTGGAGACGGAGAAACTGGGGAGGCAGAAAAAAGATTATTGGGCCAGGTATGTGATACATACCGTTAATCCCAACCCTTGAGGAGGCCGTGGCAGACAGGCCTCTGTGAATTGGAGGTCAGCTTAGTCTACAGTAGTGGGTTCCAGGACAGCCAGTGCTACCCTGCCCCACTCCCCATCTGCCCCAGACAAAGAGATCATTGGTTATCAAGAAGTAGGGTAGTGGGAACAGTGAGTAGACAGAGCACAGGAGTTTTTGGGCAATCAGACTTCCATGTGTTACTTACGTAGAGGATACATGAACTGTTTATTCAAATTCATAAGTTCTCCAATACTAGATAAGAACTCTAACTAAGCTCAGACTTTGAGTAATGATCCTTTATCAGTGTAGGTCCATTAGTGGAGAAAAGAGTACATGTGTGAGACAGGGTATTTGGCAAGTTTCTGTAGCTTCTGCTCAGTTTTTCAGTGAACCTAAAATAGCTCCAAATTCTTAACAGAGGGCAAAGTTTCAGAAGTGAGATTGTAGTCACTGTTATATAGCAGTCTAGCCCCAAACTTGGTAGCTCAAAACAATTGTTCTTTAATTTGCTTAAAGCTCTGAGTGTAGATGATTTGGGCCAAGCTTAGTTCTTTTTTGTTTGTTTGTTTGTTTTTTGTTTTTTTGTTTTTTTGTTTTCTGAGACAGGGTTTCTCTGTATAGCCCTGGCTGTCCTGAAACTCACTCTGTAGACCAGGCTGGCCCCGAACTCAAGAAATCTGCCTGCCTCTGCTTCCCAAGTGCTGGGATTAAAGGTGTGCACCACCACCGCCCGGCTCAAGCTTAGTTCTTTACTTGATCTCGCCTGCGGTCATTCCTATGGCTGTAATTGTCTAGTGCAGTGGTTCTCAATCTGGAGGTCTCAGCCCCTTTAGGGGTCAACGACCCTTTCACGTGAGTCACCTGAGACCTTTGGAAAGATATTTACATTACAATTCGTAACAGTAGCAAAATTAGTTATGTAGTAACGAAAATAATTTTATGGTCATCACACCATGAGGAACTGTATTAAAAGGTAGCAGCATTAGGAAGGCTGAGGGCCACGGCTCTTATGGCAGCCCTCCAGTTGGATAGTCTCAGGATGGCTTCTCTTGGACATCTGGGTTTTTGGCCATCAGAGTAGTTAGTGGTAGTGCATGATCCTCTGACTATTGGCTAGACTTTGTCACATGGCAGTAGAAGGATTCTAACAGCAGTAGAAGCTAACTTGGCTCTTGAGCCCTTCATGGCCGTTTATTTCACTGTATTCTGTTACCCAAAGAAGTTAGAAGGCCATTCGGATGCTACAGGAAGAGAAATATACTGTAACAATTTTGTGGCCTCTTTTGTAGAGGGGAAACCTACTACTAATGGATGTCGGAGTTCGTAGGGATGTGTTGCTTGGACCCTTTGGCCTTTTGTTTTGCCTAATAGCATTTCCTCTGAATTTAGTTATTCAAAGCCCCTTAGTTGTCCTTCTCATCCTATCTTTAACACACACACACACACACACACACACACACACAATTTCTCTCAGAACAAAAATAAATTGAAATGAAAGCAATTTTTTCAATAATTGAGTTTTGAAAACTCTGAAGGATCAAACCATTTTGAAATATGGCAGCTCACAACTCTACTCTGTAACTTCAGTAGCAAAGATCTATTTCCATTTTCCAGCCTCTGTGGGCATCAGGCATACATGCTCACTGACATACTTGCAGACAAAACACTCATACACATAAAATAAGTTAATAATGATTTTGAAAAACTTTTTTAAAAACTAGGCATAGTAGCTCATGTTTGTAGTCCTAGTGATGGGAGGCCAAGGCAGTAAGATTATCACAAGTTTGAGGCCAACCTGGGCTGCCCAGTAAATTCCAGACCAGGCTAGGCTATACAGCTATACAAACAAATAAGCTGAGGGCTGGAGAGCACCCAGCAGTTTACAGTATGTACTGTTTCTCCAGAGGACTTCTGTTTAGGTGCTAGCACTTCAGCTCCAGGGGCCAGCACATCGTTTCCCAGCCTCAGAGGGCAGACAACTACAGTCATTCACTCACAAGCACACTTAAGATATTGATGGGATATTTTAAAGTACAATCTAAGTTCTTTTTAATATCCTTAGGAACTTAAGCTTGGTTAACAGGAATAGTGGAGACCTACTCAGAATTCTGACAGTAATAGACAAAGGTTTTATATTAATTACCACATCACCTGTTAGTGTTTAATTAAATTCCTATTGTTTTAAGTGTTTTAATGTGAGTCATTCAAATTTGCATCTATAGTTTTAATTCTCTAGGAAAAGTATTTGATGTTTTGTTCAGGTAGACATCTGTGACCACCTTTTAGAATTATCTAAAATACTGAATGAGTTGATTCTGAATTGGTTGTTTTTAACTTCTGTCTTACTTACCAGAACACAGCAGATTAAAAATGCATCTTTCTCTGAGCTGTGTTCGTTTATAATCCTTGTGGTTGCTGTTTTATTCTGAAAGACTTCTTAGCCTTTGTTCATTAATCATAGGAAGCAGGTGCGCAGCATGCCTTGCCCTCAAGTGGAACATCTAAAATTAGTCCTGCTGCACTCAGTGTTGGGAACAAAGTTTCAGCAGTGGATTGCATGTATTAAACAGATACTGCAAAGTTAAAAGAAACTCCCAAGCAATAAGTAAGTGGTCTCTGTTATGTCTGTGTCCATACATTTATTTAAATGTATGATTAGGAAACCTTTTTACCAAACAGATGAACAAATCACAGCTGTTAGTTCATATGCTCTGCATAAAAACAGCTTTGCTTGTAAACTGTGCTGTCTGATTGTCCATTTCAGAAGAAAAATACCTAGGGAAACCTCAGATAACAATTTTCTGCATATTTTCTGTCTGAGTTTGTAAAGGGATATACTTTTTGTAAAGGAAGAATATGTTTATTCTATATGGATGACTCCTTTTTCTCTTTTTCTTCAGAGTTATATAAACCTAGTCACGAGAATGGCATCCTGGTTATATGAGTGCCTTTGTGAAGCTGAGCTTGCACAGTATTATCCTCATTTTACTGCGCTTGGCCTTCAAAAAATAGATGAATTAGCCAAGGTGACAATGAAGGACTACTCCAGATTGGGAGTCCATGACATGAATGACCGAAAACGTCTTTTCCAACTTATCAAAATCATTAAGATTATGCAGGAGGAAGATAAAGCCCTCAGTAGCCCAGAGCATCCTCCTCAGGCAAGCAGCCTGCACACCAAGCCTCGGGAATTCAGATCTGGGCCCCGAAGACAACTGCATTTTGAGTCTCCTTCTGACAGCAAAGACAAGATGGCCAACAGTGAAACGGGCAGTTTAACCGATTTCTCTGTAGATGAGCAGAAGTCCACCTGCCTGAAAGTGCTGGAACACATGGTACCAGATGATTCCCAGTACCAGACAAAAATAAGAGCCCCGGATGACTCTGCTGCTGATGCTTATATGCAGACAGAAACCAGTGCTCCGCTCTTTTCATCAAATTATTCTTCTCCAAAACTGGGAAATTGTGATATCCCCATTATTCAAAGAGTTTCTCATGTTTCGGGTTATAACTATGGAATTCCTCATTCTTGTGTCAGGTAATACTTTATTTTTGTATTTTTGGGAGAAAAGGGGGAAAACAGCCTAAGGCAAAAGCAGATTTCTTCTTGTTGACCAGAGGAGTGTGAACATTGTAAAGTCTTAGTAAGTGACCATAGCATATGAATGATGGTTGGCAAGTTTTGCCTTAATAATCATAGTAAGTGGATAGAAGCAAATTTATGAGGAACTGGAATTTTCCAGATAGCAAAAGCCGATGTTCATTGTTCGTGTACATGGAACAGCTGGTACTTAGCGGGACTGCTGTGGTCCTCTAACAGACCTGTTATGTTACTTCCTAGAGTATAACGTGATAGCTTAGTGGACTCAAGAAAGCAGAGTAGGTAGCCTGCTTTCTACAATGGAAAAAAGAGTCACACCATCCACAGGATTTTTTTTTTAAGGCCTTCAAATTCGTACCAGTCAAATGATCTAGAGCATACGTAAGGCCAGAGAGCAGGCAGTTAAATTGAGTAGTTCTTTGAATAGTTAGGTCATCTGCTTACATTGAAGCAGGCGCCTGATTCTGGTTCCACAGGTGCTGGTGGTGGTGGTGGTTGTTGTTGTTGTTGTTGTTGTTGTTTAATCCAGCCCTGAAAGAACAGATGATTTTTTAGTGATTACAAAGAGTACCTTTTGATGGTAATTAAGGTTGTGAATCAGAATGGCAGAAAGCCATTTCACCTAGTGCTTTTAGATAGAATTTTAAATAAGATCCTTGAGAGGTGAAATACTGAATAATACTCAATGCTAAGAATGATATAGTAGAAAATATGTTCCTTGTTTAAACTATATTAAATATATTACTTGTTATATTACTTAGAAAGAAACACATACACACACTTGTTTGGTTGGGTTTTTTGTTTTTGTTTTTCGAGACAGTTCCTCTGAATAGCTTTGGCAGTCCTGGAACTCACTTTGTAGACTAGACTGGCTTTGAACTCACAGAGATCTGAGAGGCAGAGAACGCTCAGCCTCCTGAGTGCTGGGATTGGGTGAAAGCACCAGTGGTAGTAATGTGAAATACTTGTTCTAGCGCGGCACAGGGTACTTAAGACTATTCTTCTTCTTTAACTGTAGACTGTAAATATTAAAGGTAAAAGAGCAAGCTTTCTTTTTTTTCTATTTAGTCTTTTATTGAACAATTCATAAAATATAAATTATAATTACTTATAAAAATACTTTTCAGTGCTTAACACATCATGACATAGGATGCATATTTTAATTTAAATATTGCTGTTACATTTATTTTAAAAATATTAGGTAATAGCTATGATGTCTGACTCTAGGTATGAAGATAATTAAGATATCTGGAGGCTCTTAGATGTTAGGGGTCAAGGTCAGAGGTAACAGACAAACTTAATCATTTGTGTCAGGCATGGTGGTACATGCAAACTCAGCACGCAGACAAGACAGACAAGAGGCTGATGAGCTCAAGCCACATAGAAATACCCTATCTCAAAAATAGACGAACCAAAAAGTACCCACTAGGAAAAAAAAGCATTTTCCTCTTTGCCTTTTGAACTTAAAAATTCAAACCACAGGCCTTTTGTCCATGAGACTCATCCTGGAATCCCTACACAACTCTAAAAGTGACTAGCTGGGCATAGTAGTACAGGAATAATCCTAGCACTGGAGATGCTCAAGACACAATGCAAAACCTTGTCTCAGAGCCTCACAAATAAAAATAAAAAGGACTAAGCATTCTCTGTCCTCTTTGAATAGCTTCCTATGGCTTGGTTATTAATACTAAACATCTAAAGATTTTGACCCAAGACCCTTGTTTAAATGAGAATAAAACATTTAAAAAAAAGTAGATTTTATAAAGGTACAGGTAATAATAGGAAATCTAAATGTATACTAGATTCCAAAATAATCAGTTAAAATACTCTTTTTTTCTTGTGAAAAAATGAAGTGCATATGCAAAAGAAGAGAACAGCAAATCCCCAGGACTTACCATCAAGTCCCATGCCGCGTTAGTCGCATATTCTCACTGAAATAAGAAGATATACTTTAAGATGTCTTAAAATCATGCACTATGACTATTGGAAAGTTTGTTTGTTTATTGTAAAAACTAATTTAGATCCTAGCAAAAAATAATTTTCCAGCCACTTGGAAGGCTCAGAAAATCAGAATTTATTTGAAACAATTATATCACTATTCAATTTTGTATTAAAGTTTTTTGTAAATTTTATATACCTATTATTAAATTTTGTAAGGGAGTGTCAAATAAATTTTAAAGTGTAAAGGAGGGAACAATTTATTGCCAATTTATTCTTTTAGATAGACCAAAACTATTAATTCTGATAAAAGTAACCTGCATTCAAAAATCTTATTTTCAGAGTGAGAATGGATCTTGTCTTTTCCTTTTTTTAAATCTAGTCGTAGAGAAGTTTCTGTGTAACTTCTGTGGCTCTTAGATAGGCCCCGAGACTCAGCCTTGTGGAAGATGCTGGGTGTTGAGTAGCTCCCTGAGGCCAGTGAGGAATGCACTGAAAAGGAGGTTGAGCTGGTAGTGGACAGGGTCAGTCATAGAGTGCTTCTGAGGAGAAATACATGGTTATATCCTAATGGATGAATAAATTCATATCAGGTGAGGCAAAAAAGCAGTAGGTGGGGCTAGGGAGATAGTACAGTTGATAAAATGCTTGCCGTGTAAACAGAAGGGCGAGTTCGACCCCCCAGCACACACGTGAGAAGCCAGTCTGGTAATACGTGCTTATAATCCCACCACTAAGGAGGTAGACAGTGGATCTCTGAGACTTGCCATAGATTCCAGTGAGAAATTTTGTCTTAGAAAACAAGCAGTCTGATCCTGAGGAGAACCACATCTAATGTTGTCCCCTGGCCTCTGCACACATAGGTGCTCATACAGAGACACAAGAAAAGGAAGAAAAATTGACAGGACTGAGGCTGAGTATAGGAGGTAACTGAACCTCCTATGAGGTATAGGAGGTAACTTAGTTTCTTTTTGTTTTTTTTTTGTTTGTTTTGTTTTTGTTTTTTTGTTTGTTTGTTTGTTTGTTTTTTCTGAGACAGGGTTTCTCTGTGTATCCCTGGCTGTCCTGGAACTCACTCTGTAGACCAGGCCGGCCTCGAACTCAGAAATCCTCCTGCCTCTGCCTCCCAAGTGCTGGGATTAAAGGCGTGGGAGTTTCAATCTAATGGGATTCAAAGAGAAAGGGCTATAGGGCCTGAGGGTGTCATTCAGTTGGTAGAGTGCTTATTTAGCCTGTCCCAAACCTTGGATTTACTCCCCAGCACCAGATAAACTGGGTCTGGTGGTATATGCCTTTGACCCCAGCCTGGTTTACAAGAGACCCTGTCTCAAAACAGTCAAGCATTCTTCAAACAAGAATTTTGATTAATGATCAAGAAATGTTAAGTGTGCAAGAATTGGATTGAAAGGGAACAAGAGATATGTGGATTTGGGTTTTAGAAAAGCCTTGCCATCTTAGTAGCAGAATATAGGTAGATTTTGATGGCCAACTGGAGTATAGGACCCACAAAGAGCACGAGGGGCCCAACACACACATCTCAGACCTAAAGTGACTGAGAGCCGCTTCTAGCCGCTGCTGCCACTGCCTCCTTCCTTCTTTCTTTCCTTCCTTCCTCTTCTTTTTCTTCTCTTCTCCTCTTCCTTCTCCTCCTCCTCTTCTTTGGTAGGGTAGAGAGTGAGGTGGTATAGGTCAGAGACAGAAACCAAAGTTTAGCTAGTAAAAACTTTCTCATTATTGACATTTAATGTGGAATTATTTACATGGAGCTTGGCATATAGGTGGCATGGGCCTGTAAGCCCAGCACATGGGAGGTGGAGACAAGAGGCACTGCAGTCTAGCCTTTACTACAATAGTGAGTCCTGTCTCAAAAGTTGGGTTTGGTGGTACATACCTGTAGTCCCATCACTTGGGAACTTAGAGTAAAAAGTTAGGACCAGCCTGCGCTATATAGCAAGTTCTACACCAGTTTGAGCTACAAAGTAAAACCCTGTCTCAAAATAAAACCAATAAACTAAACAAACAAAAGACACAAATAATTATATTAAAACCTTAAATATTTTAAAGATACTCAAAATGTACTGGCACTTTTACCATTTAAGTAATTGAATCCCTTTCTTAAAAATTAAAATCTATTTGTAAACATATACCAGGCAGATCACCTCAGAGAATCCTTGGACTGAAATGGAGAAAATCAGAGTTTGTGTTCGAAAACGGCCTTTAGGTGTAAGAGAAGTACGTCGTGGAGAAGTTAATGTTATTACTGTAGAAGACAAAGAAACCCTGCTTGTACATGAGAAAAAAGAAGCAGTTGACCTTACACAATATATTCTTCAGGTAGGATCTTTCACTTACTGTGTTTCAAACTAATATTATCAAGTATATCAGTTTTTTACTTTATATTTAAGTGGTTGTTCTAAAATCCAGTTTCTGGTTCATATAATTATATTTAATGTTTCTTTGTTTGCTTGATTCATTGTTTATTTTGAGATAGGATCTCACCCTTGCTAGAACTAAAAGAGATCCAACTACCTCTGCTTCCTGAATGTTGGGACTAATGGCATGTGCCACTGAGCCCAGCTCTTGATTTATATTCTAAGTTATTGATAAGTTGGTCTTTCTTTTTCTTTCTTTCTTTCTTTCTTTCTTTTTTTTTTTTTTTTTTTTGAGACAAGATTTCTCTGTGTAGCCCTGGCTGTTCTGGAACTCAACTTTGTAGACCAGGGTGGCCTTGAACTCAGAAATCCACCTGCCTCTGCCTCCCAAGTGCTGGGATTGAAGGCATGCGCCGCCACCACCCTGTAGTCTTTCATTCTTTAAAAATGTAGTGGGATTAAACTGGGCTGTGGTAGCACACGCCTTTAATCCCAGCACTTGGGAGGCAGAGGCAGGCAGATTTCTGAGTTCGAGGCCAGCCTGGTCTACAGAGTGAGTTCCAGGACAGCCAGGGCTATACAGAGAAACCCTGTCTCAAAAAAAAAACAAAAAAAAGGGCTGGCGAGATGGCTCAGTGGGGTAAGAGCACTGACTGCCCTTCCGAAGGTCCTGAGTTCGGATCCCAGCAACCACATGGTGGCTCATAACCACCCGTAATGAGATCTGATGCCCTCTTCTGGTGCGTCTGAAGACAGCTACAGTGTATTACGCAGGAACAAGCAGGCTGGAGCTAGCAGGGGTCCTGAGTTCAATTCCCAGCAGCCACAAGACGGCTCACGGCCATCTGTACAGCTACAGTGTACTCATACACATAAAATAAATAAATCTTTTAAAAAAGCTATTTATAAAAAAAAAAAAAGAAAGAAAGAAAAGAACTTATTCCAAGTTAGCAAATACCCATGCACTAATTCTAATAGAGAAGCAACAAGCTCCACAAATGAGAGGAAATCATATAATCATTGTATGTTAAGATTTTGGAATCTTAGGGACTAAGGAAATGGCTACACAAGCATAAGGAACTGAGTTCAGATCCCAGCCCCCACTTAAAAAGCTGGGCATTGTGGCAGATAGCTGTAACCCCAGCACTGGGAAATGGAAACAAGAGATGGGCTTTCTGGCCAGTCTAGCCAATTGATGAGCCTCCAGTCTAGTGAAAGATCCTGTTTCAAAAAGTGAGATTCAGAGTGATAAAGATGCCCAGCGTCAGTCTCTGCCCTTCATGTGTGCATGCACAGGTATGTACATGTGTGCATACACACAAACATTTTGGAACTCATAGTTTCTTTTATTCTGAATTTGCCTTCTTAGTCTGCCTTAAAAAACATCATATTGAACATTCATTCTTTCCCTTGTTCAGTTACAAAATGCAGTGACTGGTTACAAGAGAAACGTGGTGATTAATAGGCTGTGCTAGCAATTCACTTAGTCAGCTGCAATATTATTCTATTGCAGTAAATCTTTTTACACTGAAGTCAAATTGTTGAAACTTACCCTTCTTTTAAACTTGCATTGTTCTTACAAAAATTGAGTTTCACAGTAGCATCTAGAGTAATCCAACAGTCTTCCTATGGGCAATAAATTACTAGGGCACTGTACAGCCAACCCAATCATTTTAACAGCTTTATTGATTGTTGATCAATGCACAGTCTATTAGGTTTCAGAGGAAGATACTTACTTTGAAGATAGTGTACATGATCAATGAGCTGTAAGGCTAGTTAGTTTCATGGTTGCTGTAGCCATCGTAATAGCTGTGTCCAATCACCATCTACCCAAAGCCCCTAATGGTGCTTCAGTCACAGCAGTTCCCTCCAGGAGGCATCCTATTATCTTTTGTACTTTTCCATTATCCCCAAACACAATAACCTGATGCTTTTGTCATTGCCATTGATCAGTATTTATTGACTATCCATAGGTTCCATGGCATTTTCTCTGCTGTTGAACTTTGGACCTCTGCTCTCATAGGTCAGAGTTCTTATTTGTCAATACTATGATAGAAAAATACCTCTTTTTCTTTTCTTTAAAAGGAGTCTGTATTGAACTTGATACTAAATAAAAATGATTGAGTTCTTTAGGTTTTATTTTGAAACTTGCTAAGGGAGTAAAACAGAAAAATTGTCTATGTAGTTAAATAACCTATCTTTTCCAATCTAGTATGTCCACCACAGACCTGGTAAAAATGGTACGCAAGCACAACAACTCAAAAAACAAAACTAATTATTTTCCTTTCTAAATTATTTCTTTTTGTTTTTCTTTTCTTTTCTTTTGATTGTTTTGTTTTACTTTTATGTTCCATCCCTGCCAAATACTGGAAATTCAATCCAGGGCCTCATTTGTGCTAGGAAAATATTTTACCACTGAACTACATCTCAAGCTCTACCCTACTTTCCAATTTAAAAAAGAAACTTAGTTATGTATGTACGTATGTATGTATGTATGTGTGTATGTATGTATGCATGCATGTATGTATTTATTTATGTATTGATTGGGAGAATGTATCACTATCTAGTCTGCTGGCTTGGTATTTTCTCTGAAGCCCAGGTTATATGCTTGGTATCCTCTTCCTTTGGCAACTCCAGTTCAGAGATTGCAGGCAAGTACTACTATGTTCAGCTAGTCTTTTAAATTTCTAAAGCTGGGCGGTGGTGGCGCACGCCTTTAATCCCAGCACTTGGGAGGCAGAGGCAG
>JADRCD010224056.1:47103-74675 GCA_019843815.1 Montemys delectorum | reverse complement strand
ACACACACACACACACACACACACACACACACACATGCACACATATACACATACACACCAGATAGACAGACAGACAGACAGACAGACATTGAACATTTGATCCTCCTATTCAAGCACATGCAGCACACTCAGTTTAAGTGGTGCTGTACCAAAAGATTCCTGTGTGCTGTGTCAGTACACTATTAACCAAGACATATGCTCATCCCAAAGCTTTTCTTTTTTTAACTTTGGTTGTTCTGGGGATTGAACCCTGGGCCTCTCTGATGGTATACAAACATTCTACTACCAAGCCCCAACACTAGTCCCTGCAATGCTTTCTACTTGTGAAAAGCTGTTTGGGCTAGCCAATGGGGTTGACTTCTATTTTCACTTGTTCAGGGGGATAAAAACATCATGATGTATTTTATAATATCTATTGTTCATGTGTTCCTTAATAGACAATATTTTAATTCTTATTTTATATGATTAAATTATCTGCAGGAGCTCTTTCAGTAGACACTATCACATTCTGGAGAGAAGTGCTGACATTGATCAGGTATCATGGGCCTTGAATTCAATCACTATTTACTTTCAGTTATTTCTGAAAATTCTGTGTCCTACTCCAAACCCCTCTGACAAACGTTTACATACTCTTGCCTGTTCACTTATAGATTCTCCTGTCTCCTCTCAGGTTTCAAAATTCTTAAAAAGGTTAATTTAAGCCAGCCAATTTTTTTTTTTTTTTTTGGTCTTTTTGAGACAGGGTTTCTCTGTGTAGCCCTGGCTGCCCTGGAACTCACTCTGTAGACCAGGCTGGCCTTGAACTCAGAAACCCACCTGCCTCTGCCTCCCAAGGGCTGGGATTAAAGGTGTGCACCACCACTGCCTGGCCAGCTAAATGTTTTTTATTTATGTTAGAAACAAACAAACAAACAAACAAAAGAAAACACATATTGTTTTATTATAAATATTGTCAGTCAACAAGCCCCTTGGAAGACTCAATGATTCTCAAATAGCCCCAGATTAAATACTGTGAGCTTGCCAACCAAAGTCATTCATTCAACATCTGTTATATGCAAGACACTATGTCACTTGGAGAAGAAGCGTTAAGGCAACATGACTCAAAACACCAAAACAACAACAACAACAACAACAACAACAAAACCCCAAAACCCATTCCTGCCAGCTGGCCCTTAACAGTACGAGCAGTGGCCCTCACTGTGGATGCTGAATGAAATCAGAGGCAATAGAGATGCCCCTGGAGCTGTAGTGACCAAGGTGAATGTGGCAGTTATGGGTACATCCTGTTTCTTCCCTTGCTTGTCACTGTGAATGTGCAAGTACAGTGATCTTGGACCAAGTGGCATTTGATTTCTGGGACCTTAGACCCTTCAGGAATGAGTGCTGGGGTTACATAAGGAAGGCACTAAAATTAGCAGAGAGGGAATTTAAACTAGATGTTGGAGGAGGGAGAATAGAAGAGCTGTCACCTAAGGCCATTTTCAGGGATGTAATGATGACAATCACATAGCCCAGTATGTGTGAGACTCACAATGCTCACAATGCTCACCTGGTAAGTTCTAGTAGTTCATCATCTTCTGGGTCTTCTTTAGTGGTCCCAACATGCTCTGTGCATGATTCTAATGGTCAGATAAAATTAAAAATCACCAACTAACCTTTTCTTCCCTTTTGTGACCTTTGTAAGAGAGTGCTCATTGTATCCATGGAGAAAGGCTAGGTAGATTGCTATCATTTCCATGTAAGAAATAGTCAAAATAATCCCTAGATGTTAGATGACAAAATCCAGGTGCCCTGTCTAATTTGGAAAATAAGAAAAGATTACACAACAAAGCATGGAAAATAAACAAACAAAAGCAAGTCAGATGATAGCTCCTTTTCCCGTAACTCTAGACGTGTATGCTTATACATGTACTCTTCTTAGACTTGCACTTGGTGACATGCCAATGACTTTCTTTGCTATAGCAAACACCCAATTTACCTGACTTATTTTGTAATCCTGAATATTATTTACGACTATAATTTTTGAATTTTTCTCTACTAGAACAATAAACCAAACAGAACAAAACAAAAACCAGCCAAACCCCAAACGAAATAGAAAAAACAGTCGACGAACCCCCACACTAGCATTGTTGAGATGGCTTCTCTTCACAGGAGCCATTTCTATCTATTCTCTAAAAAGCCACTCCTTACGAAGGTTCTGTATTTCAGTCTCAGTTTCTCAGAATAAGGCTGGCATCGCCCCAACATTCTTCATCCCTGCGATATTCCTCTCTTCTTTTCTCCCAGCGCGGTCTTGCCCTGATAATGCAGCAAGTTCTATCCAGAGAGAGGAAATTCAAGCAAAAGTCTCGGCCATTATCTTTTGATCCTTGTCCATTTTAGCAACCCTCAAACAGCATGGTCCCAATAGAAGCCTGGGGGATTAGAGTCACCCTAAGGTTCTGTGGGCAGACTTGATGGTCTCTATTCAGTTAGTCAGTACAGCTCCAGAGTAAGTTAATGATTCCCAGAGGATGCTTGTAGACAACATACATCAAGATAGGGTGTATTTTCTCTTAAAAACTTACAAAATATGTTTGAGTGTGTGTATGCACACACGTGTGGACATGTACAGGCACCTGCATGTTGAGGCCGAAGGTGGATGTCATGTGTCTTCCTCTAATACCCTCCATCTTATTTTTGGAGGTAGGGTTTGTCACCGAACCTAGATATCACTGATTTAGCTGGAGTGGCTGGTCCAAGCCTCCAGGGATCTGCATGTGTCTGCCCTTCTCTGGCTCCAGGGTTCTGGACCTACATCACCGTGCCCAACTTCCACATGAATATCACGGGTCAGAATTCTGTTTCTCGTGCTTGTGGAGCAAGAAATTTACTGAGCATTGTATATCCCCAGCCCAAATAGAAAGTGTATTTCCTAGAGCATATTACTACAACTGCAGGTACAGAATGCATCGATAGATCTGGCACATTCATTCCTTGATTAGAAAAGAAGATCAGGGACTATTCTCATTCATATGTAATATAGGCTTGTGGTTTTTATACATATATATTATTTTTTATTTTTAATTAGGTTATTTACTTGTAAATCTCTCCTTTCCCAGTTTCCTCTCCAAAAAACAAACAAACAAACAAAAACAAGAACAAACCCCTGTTGCCTCCCCACCCCCCATGCCTGCCACCCCACCCTCTCCCACTTATTGGCCCTGGCATTCCCCTACACTGGGGCACAGAACCTTCACAGGGCCGAGGTCCTCTCCTTCTATTGATGATCGAATTTGCAATCCTCTACTATACACATGCTGCCAGGACAATCAGTCCCACCATGTATAGTCCTTGGTTGGTGGTTGAGTCCCTGGGAGCTCTGAGGGTACTAGTTAGTTCATATTGTTGTTCGTCCTAAGGGGCTGCAAACCCTTCAGCTACTTTGGTCCTTTCTCTAACTCCTTCATTGATTATCGTGTATTCAGTTCAATGGATGGCTGTGAGCCTCTACATCTGTATTAGTCAGGTGTTGTCAGAGCCTCTCAGGAGATAGCTATATTTAGGCTGGCTTGTCCTTCCTTCAGTCTCTGCTTCATAGTTAATCTCTGCAACTCCGTCTGTGGGTATTTGGTTACCCCTTCTAAGAAGGAATGAAATGTCCACCTTTTGGTCTTCCTTCTTCTTGAGTTTCTTGTGGTTTGTGGGTTGTTCTTCCTGTATTCTAAACTTCTGGGCTAATAACCACTTATCAGAGAGTGCACACCATGTGTGTTCTTTTGTGATTGGGTTAACTCACTCAGGATGATATTCTCCAGATCCATCCATATCACTAAGAATTTCATAAATTCATTGTTTTTAATAGCTGAGTAGTACTCTATTGTGTAGATGTACCAAAATTTCTGTATCCATTCCTCTGTTGAGGGACATCTGGGTTGTTTCTAGTTTCTGGCTATTATAAATAAGGCTGCTATGAACATGGTGGAGCATGTGTCCTTATTACATGATGGAGCATCTTCTGGGTATATGCCCAGGAGTAGTATAGCTGGGTCCTCTGGTAGAACTATGTCCAATTTCCGGAGAAACCGCCACACTGATTTCCAGAGTGGTTGTACAAGTTTTCAATTCTACCAGCAATGAAGTAGTGTTCCTCTTTCTCCACAACCTCTCCAGCATCTGCTGTCACTTGAGTCTTTTATCCTAGCCAATCTGACTGGTGTGAGGTAGAATCTCAGAGTTGTTTTGATTTGCACTTCCCTGATGACTAAGGATGTTGAACATTTCTTTAGGTGCTTCTCAGCCATTCGGTGTTCATCAGTTGAGAATTCTTTGTTTAGTTCATTTTTTAATAGGGTTATTTGGTTCTCTGGAGTCTAACTTCTTGAGTTCTTTGTATACATTGGATATTAGCCCTCTATCAGATATAGGGTTGGTAAAGATCTTTTCCCAATTTGTTGGTTGCCATTTTGTCCTATTGACAGTGTCCTTTGCCTTACAGAAGCTTTGCAACTTTATGAGGTCCCATTTGTCAATTCTTGATCTTAGAGCAGAAGCTATTGGGGTTCTCTTCAGGAAATTTTCCCCTGTGCCTATTTGCTCGAGGTTCTTCCCCACTTTCTTTTCTATTAGTTTCAATGTATCGGGTTTGATGTGGAGGTCCTTGATCCACTTGGACTTGAGCTTTGTACAAGGCTTGTGGTTTTTTAATCAACCCTTTCATTGTTTGACATGATGTAGTCCTAGCTCTGGTTATAGGAGGCTGAGTAGTGATATCCTCACCTCCTTCCAAAATCCATGTCCTAAGCCACCTAGACTGGCACTGTGATAGCTTTTTTTCCTGTTGCCATGACAAAAATACCTGACTAAAACCAACTCTTCAATGAGGAAAGACTTATCTTATTTCATAAATTTCAGAGGCTTCTCTTCATTGTTCATCACTTGGTTCTGCATTTCCAGGTCAGTGACAAAGAAGTACACTACCACATCCTTCTCTCAACGGACCTACTTCCTCATCTAGGCTCTGCTTCAACTTCCATAAACTCCCAGTAACAACATCCTTTTATGAACATATTATCAATGTATCAATGTATTGACTAGGTCAACACTCTCACATCATAATCAATGTGATCAGTGCACTGGCATCCATGTTTTCAATGCATGGGCATTGGAGGGAGGGGACATTTAGCAGCCAAAACGCAGTACTCTGTTCCTGTCTCCCAAAGGCTCATGTCTATCTCATAATGCAAAATGAGCTCTACTGTCTAAGAGCTCCCATAATCGTAGCAGTCTCTACCTTGTTCAAAAGTTAAAGTCCAGAGTCTTTGTTCAGAACAAAGCTAAGGTTGTAGTTGTGTGTCTCTAGGAAACAAGGAAGAAGCCACATCCTTCTACAAGGCAAGGCACAGAGGAAACCAGCCCGTGACAAGAGGGAGACATAGAATAACAAGCATCAGATCAAAGCAAGGTGAGAACATATTGGGGCAGGCGTTGAACATCTCTGACTTCCTGTGCACGTCAACTAGTAAACTGATACTTTATCAGAGTGACCTTTTTTTTTTTTTTAACCTCCAAAATATAATTCCTTGGCTTATTCCATTAACTAGATTATTCAGTTAATTACCTGCCCCTCCCCTCAGGGTTGCTCTAGGCCCAGTAGAGCAACAGAATGTCAAGCTTCGCTGGTATAAAGTAGTTAGTGTGGAAACTGGGTTGGAAATGGCCTCCAGGGTGATAACAGCTTCACACTAGGACTTTCCCTGCAGTGTGGCCAGTCTGTAATTGACAGTCACTGTGGGAAGGAGGTCTTTTCTAGTAGGAATACAGCTGAGGAGAATGGCCCAGGAATTAATTGAAACTGTTAAAAGATACCCTAGTCTTTAAACAAAAGAAAAAGTACTCTTTGTGTTATATTTTAAAAGTAGATTTATCACATTTTTTTTTTTTTAATGAAGAAGAGCTTTGGGGCCATACCCAGTGTTATTCATTGCTTAAATCTTTGTCAGTTGCTGAACAAAAGGCTGAAATTGTCTTGTGCAGGATTTAAGCTGCAGAAAGGATATTGGACCGTGAGACAGAAAATGAGGTTTTTGTGATGTAAACAGGGTGTCCCAGGCTTGGATTCTGAATGCATTTCTACCTTCATTATCCTTGAAGGTAAAAACCACATCTTATTCCTAATGTCACTTCTCTCAGGACAATTACCTCTTCAGCACTTCCTGCCAGTTGGATACTCTCAGTAGTTTGCATAATTTAGCTCATTAAATCTTTGAGAGGTAGAGAATGCTAGAATATCTTCGTGTATCATACTGAGGACCCGAGACTTAAAGGGACCTATTAACAATGCTTAAGATCTTATAGATGTGTTAGAGAGGAGGCTGTCTGATTTCAATCTCATGTATCTTCCATTGTAAGACTGATGACCAGCAGGGCTGGTCTTAGCAACCTATCACTTTTACAGTGTCAATGATTGTCTATTTGGAAGGTTGTCATCAGAAAAGCAAAGATTATTTAAGCCAAGGTCCCCTTCTAGAGAGGCTGACATTAGCCACTCAAAGGTATGGCTTGGGCAGTGAGGCTTCTAAATGCGTCCTAGTTCAGTTCCTATTGTGCTGAACCCAGGACTGGAAGCCACATGTAGTTTTGGGGAGTGTTGAGACTTTCTCATCTAAGCTCCAAGATTTGAAATGCTGTTTTCCTTGGGATAGCTTCTGGAAGATCATTTCTTTAATGTTGGGGTTCTGAATTAGAGACCAAGCTTTAGTGTGACCCTTAAAATACCAGGAAAGCACTTGGGGAACAAAAGGAGAGAGTATTTGGGAAGACCTCTTGAATGAGTGGGCTTGGGACAGGACAGTCAATGTCAGGGTGAGTTCCTGTTTCAAGAAGGAAAAAATGTGTGACGATGAAACAACAGGGAGCCTAAGACCAGTCCAGATGTGACCATAGCAGAGGTTATGCCAGGGATGAAAGAAAAATAGTCCTTTAGTTTGAGCAAACAACCCAAAGCCATTCACTCAACAGCAAGGGTAATAAAATTACAAAGGGAGCAACTGGCTTACTTCGTGGATATCCTTTCAACTGCTGTCATTTAGCAAATTGCTTTTTCTAGCTTGTTAAATGGGACAGTAATGGGAACAGAGAACTTTCCCTCCTGAGCTGTCCATTGCTTCTCATGCCCCTCAGTGCTAAAACTCTTATTACAGTAGAGGACAGGGTTAATTGGCTGTGATGGTTACTGTTAACTGTCAACTTGTCAGAATTAAAAATTACCAGTGAGATAGGCTCTCCCAGGTACATGCCTGTGAGGGGTGATGTTACCGGGATTAATTGAGGTGGGAAGGTTCAGGCTAAAACTGAGTAGTGTCGTTTGCTGGGTTTAGGGTCCTGGACTGAATCCAAAAGAGAAAGAGAGTTGATTACACACATCCCTTCCCTTTCCTTCTCACTAGCAGAAGCAATGTAACCTTATCTGTTTCAAGCTTTTGTCTTTCTTTTACCATGGGTTCCTTGCCAAGCTGGATAGCCCTCTCAAGAACCAAGAAGGTGAGCCAGTGAGCTGGGTTAAACCTTTCTTCTTGAAGTTGCCTTTTGTCCGGCTATTTTATCACAGCAACAGGAAATATAAACTAAGACGCTGGCTAAAATGTTATTTCAAAAATCAAGGGTGTTTCAGAGACCAGTGCTTTCATCTATGTGGAAAGTCTTGGTTGTTTTCCCCAATTTCCCAGAGTTCTTAGTCTGTAGCAGCTATGCCTAAACTGAACATCCTAAGGCCAAGGGAGAAATAAAAAATGGTGAGCATTCAGGAATGAATGAATTACACCTAAAACTGGAGATGAATGAATGAGTAAAGCCGAAACTGCTCATTTTGTCCTTAAAGGAGAGTGCTGTTGTGGTTCTTGTGGTATTAAGACACAGCTAGGTGTCTACATGGGTTTCAAAAGTGGGACCAGTGCAGATGACAGCTTGTGTGTGTGTGTGTGTGTGTGTGTGTGTGTGTGTGTGTGCAACAGTAATGAAGAGAAGTTAATACTTTGACAGGGAGTTGAGGAGACACAGGAGGGGCAAGGGAGAGGTTGAAATGATATAAATACAGTCTTTGAGTATACAATTCTGAGAAGGTTTAAAGTAACAGATAATTTTGAAACAATCAAAAAGAGGAGGAAGGGGGCAATTGAAGATATGACTGGAAATCTGACGTCCACAGGGAATCACCTTTTAAAAATTCCGGACAACAGAAAGCTTACTCTTTCCCTGAATTCAAGTGAATGATGTTGCAAGTTAAAAATTTCCAGGTGCTTTTAGTAATTCCAAATTATTAAGCAGAAATACAACACCTAGTAAACACACTCTTTCTTCTCTCTTCTTTTAGAAAAGGCCATGGGAATCACTGACCATGAGTTGCTGGGGGCATTAAAGAAACAGAGACACTGTAGGAAAATGCTCAATGGCTCTTTTCTTTACTCCTGCATGAAGGACAAAGAGTGTTCTCTGACTATGTGATTTCAAACACAGACTGAATGAATGGAGGATATTTAGTTATTTTGCAGGCATCAAGAGTCAAGCTCTTCCTGAGAGGCTCTTGACAGTACCTGACTAATACAGATGTAGAGGCTCACAGCCATCCATTGGCCTGAGCACAAGTCCCCAATGAAGGAGTTAGAGAAAGGACCAAAGGAGCTGAAGGGTTTGCAGCCTCTTAGGACGAACAACAATAGGAACTAACTAGTACCCTCAGCGCTCCCAGGGACTCAACCATCAACCAAGGACTATACATGGTGGGACTGATTGTTCTGGCAGCATGTGTATAGTAGAGGATTGCATAGTCGGTCATCAATGGGAGGAGAGACCCTTGGCCCTGTGAAGGTTCTATGCCCCAGTGTAGGGGAATGTCAGGGCCAATAAGTGGGAGAGGGTGGGGTAGCAGGCATGGGGAGGGGATAGGCAACAGGGATTTGTTCTTGTTTTTATTTGTTTGTTTGCTTGTTTTTTTTTGGAGGTGAAACTGGGAAAGGAGAAATCATATGACATGTAAATAAAGAAAATATCTAATAAATAAATAAATAGATGCAGCAAAAAAAAAAAAAAAAAAAAAGAAAAAGAGAGTCAGGCTCTTCCTCCCCCCCCCCCCCCCCCCCCAGGCTGGCCTTGAACTCAGAAATCTGCCTGCCTCCACCTCCCAAGTGCTGGGATTAAAGGCATGCACCACTACCGCCCAGCAAGAGCCAGGCTCTTTGGGAAGGAACTTCAATGAAGCTGTTAGCAGTTCATGGTAGACAGGATTTGAGGGGTGTGTCCAGTCCAAATATACTAACTGACCTTCACTGCAGCTAAACTATTTTAAGAGAAAAGTCTCCCAAGGGTGCTCTTTGTTCTGTGTGCTCAGCCTAGCATTGTGGCCCTATAATATAATCTATAGCACAGGCTAATACATCCCTGTCTGCCAGGATTTGATGAATGCTAAAGATGTTTGGAAGTCTTGTCAATCATCTTTCCTCCTTGAACAATGAGCTTAATCTAAGCAAGTAAGTCTAGTTTTCCTAGATAGCATCTAGTGGTCCAGGATGGCCTTGACCTTCTGCTGGACCCGCCTCCATCTCCTGAGTTCTGGGATTACCAGTGTGTGCTCTCACCTTCAGCTTTATGTGATGCTGAAACCTAAGGTCTCTGCACATTAAGTCAAGACAACTCACATCTCCAGCTCAGAAAAAGTTTTAAACCAAAATCTGCTCACATGTTCTCACCTTCTGTTTCTCTTTTGTGAGATACATTTGGCTTTGAATTAAACGATGACATCACAGAGCTTCAGCATCTTGCTGTTAGGTTCGACAGGGATGCAAATGCATCTTTTTGGCTGCAGGAGCACTGTCAACCTAAACAAGGCATCTCTGGCTTTCTAGGATACAGATGGCATTGCTCTTTCTTGTATGCTTGTCTATTTTGACTTTTTCTATACCATAGGAATACATGGTCCTCAAATACAAATTTTGGTAAAAATTTTTGGGAAAGGGATTGAGGGCACCAGTAGAGAAGGTAATGGCTTTGATGTCTACAGGAAGAAACTCCTCTGGCCCTGGCCTTTCAAGCAGCCAACCCAGGCATATTGAGACAAGGGGTTCCGGATGTGGAGGCTGACTGCCTTAATTGTTCTCAGGGAAATTTTAGCCAACTCATGATGATTAAGTTGTACCGGGAAACATTTGAAGCAGGAAATGCATTTGAGAAACTTGAAGTTTTAGTAGTTAAGAGAATTAAAGACCCCAAGGAAAAGGAACACTAGACCTTGGTCACTAAGAAGAGGGATGTCCATAAAAACTACAAGGGACAAGACAGAGGAAGAAATAGCTGAGTCTACTGGATTAGTGAGCAATGGTGAAAGCCCCCATGAGGGGAGATCTCAATAATAGAAAGTTTAATTCAGAAATGTTATTGGGGAAAATTGAAAGATATACATATAGTAAAAAAGATAAAAGCGTGGGCAGAAGAGTTTGAACCCTGGGAGGGGGCCGGTGGATTAGTGAACTGACCTTCCTGGAAAGACCGGGACACACTGATTTGACTCCCTGACATTGCCTGCCTAAGGAATCTAGGGTACAAATTTTAAGAGACAAAAGTCAGGTTTGTGAAGGAATCCCTGGGAAAGCTACAAGGGGAATTGCTGTTGCCTATAGAAAAAAGTTTGAAATGCCTTGTAGAAATAGATATTTAGATGAAGTCAATAAATTGGAGGAAGAGATTCTGCAAAGTTAGACAAGTTAAAAATATTAGCATTGCCCTGATCTGTCAAGTGTCTTTCTGATTTCATGCTACTGCTGTAGCTGAAAGTTCAAGCCCAGACTACCTGCGATGTGGAGGCTTTGCTGAGAGTTAAAAGTTAAAGTATAACTTGCTTTAGCAGACACTGAACTGTGACTACGTGTGTACATTGTGCTTTCTGGTGACATAGTTCTATGTTTGTTTTTTTTTCCGGAAAAATAATGGGCTTGAGGAAAATAATGAAAAGGACAGACAGACACACACACACACACACACACACACACACACACACACACACACACACAGACAGACAGACAGACAGACAGACAGACAGGGAAACTAGCTGCACGCTGTGTCCAGGCAGAGCTTCAGCGCAGCCATGAGTCACCTGTAGCTTGCCTCATTGACCGAGACTCTGGTTTCTCACCGCCCCAATGCTCCCATTCTCAAGAACCCCTAAATGACTGAGGCTGGCCCTCGGCACTTCATCATCTCAGAAGATTTCTCCCACCACCCAACTTTTTCTCAAGCCCAAACTTCCTTATCCTGTTGGCATCCTCTAAAGATAGCTTTCCCAATCCACTTTCTCATTTTGGATCTATGCTTGGGAAATTATGATTAAATCAGAGATTGAAATCTGGCCTCCTAGAGCTTAGATCTGGCTCCTGTGTTTGACTGTCACAGAAGTTTTTTTTTTTTTTTTTTTTTTTTTTTTTTTTTTTTTTTTTTTAGTGAACAGGTCAATATTTATGAATCAGGAAATTGTGCATCAGTACCTAGATTTTACCACCTCTTGACAATGGGACCTAACGGCCATGCTGTGTAATAAATATGACTAACCATGATCTGTTCTGGGTGGGGCCACGTGGGTCCACTCTCGGATCCTCACTCATCTCTTGCTTGTCTCTGGGAGGCGTTTGATTTTTTGACTCACAGACAGATCATTGGGAGTCTGGTATAGAACAAGCGGAACATAATGCACTTGTTGGAGTGTGACTGAAATTATTTCATGTTCACTTGTCATTCATGATACATAAAACCAGTGTCAGAAATCTTAATATTTAGTACCCTACCAAGTCAGGGAACATGTTGAAGGTTTAATTTCAAAGTTTAGATTTTTGCTACATGTTTGTTTGTTTGGTTCCTGGGCAATATTAGACCCATTCATAGAACTGCCATTTCAAAATACCAGTCACACACTGGTCACTGAGGTTGTCGTAAGAGATAATTAGTCATTGCAACATTTCTAAGTATGACATAATGTGAGTGGTTGTTTGTATTACTTTAAAAAAGTCCCAAGTTTGAGCAATGTTTTTTATTCTTGACCGAAAAAAAAAAAAAAAAAAAAGGCAAAATGTTTTAAGTGTAAAATGCAGTGAACGTAATTGTGCACAAACAAAAGCTCTGGCAGCTTCATAGTTAGCAGCTTAGGTCCTACTCCGTGTGTTTTTATATCTAGTCTGTATGTTTTCCCTCCAGTTGCAAGCCAGCCCTGTTCTCCAGTCTGCTATGTTGTGGAGAATATTGTTGTTCTCCAATGAAGAAGGCGATAAAAGAAACATTTGATGCTATTGTGTTACTTTCACAGCAGGTTTTGGATGCCACATCTCTCTTCCTTCTAGCCGTCTATCTAGGACTTTTAGAAACCTCTTCAGAGGGTCAGCATGGACTCTTCCTACCTTTGCTTGCTTTTGCTTTTCCTTCAGCAGGAGGCTGGAATCGGAGAGTCCAGGGCTTTTTTTTTTTTTTTTTGTATTTAGAACAGTGTATGACAATCATAGCTATACAACAGAAATCACCCTGGAATGCTGACTTAAAATAAAAACTTTCAATCTCCTTTCTATTTTCTACCCACTCAGTAAATCTGAGGTGTGGCCTATGGATCTGTTTTTTAACACTGCCAATTATAAAACAAATCTTTGTATGAAAATGACATGAGTTTTATAAATAAAGTTGTTATAAAGTTATTATAAGCAGGAGTGGGAAAGAGCCTGCTGGGCTAGAAGCTCAGGAGTTGGGTGAGACCATTGGGTGATAATGACTTGAGTGCCTTCTCTCTTCCTAATTGACTGTAGTGGCTCTGCCTAGGGTGCTTCGGAGTCCATAGCGTAAGCTATGGATTTGTGTTCACACTCCAGTGACTTTGACTAGTACAGACCAAATGGATGAGTGTCTGTCACAGAACAAATGAACTAGTAATGATGAGCTATCAATAGAGCATGAGCTCTAAGGATCAGCATGATTGCCTTTATGATATTAACCCAATGCTTCTCAACCTTCCTAAGGTTAATGCTGCGACCCTTTTTTCCTCGTGTTGTGGTGACCTCCAACCAGGAAATGATTTCCATTGCTACTTCATAACTATAATTTTGCTACTGTTATGAATTGTAATGTAGACTTTTTTTTTTTTTAGAACTAGACAGTTACCAAAGGGGTCGCGACCCATAGGTTGAGAACCACTGCTTAATAAAAACCAGGTTTTCTAGGTTTGCTGTGATCTCATCTGGAAAGTGACCCCACGGGCGTTTCCAGATGGTACACAGTGCAGCGCTGCACACTCAGCACACATAAGCTCCAGTGTCACATGCCAAACATTGAACACACACCTGCCCTTCACATTCAGCAACAAGATGACACAATCACACCCATTCCTTGGCCAGTTAGTGCAGCAATTGAATACCGAGTGACATTATGTGCATCTTACTGGATGTTTTGGCAGAGGGCCTCCCAGAAGGTCACTGACACAGATCTCACTGTGCCCATCTCCTGGGAATCTACTGATTTCACACACCCTTTTCTGCAATGAGGTTTAGCTGGTCTGTGCTCTCATTTGTTGAGTATTTCAAAGAATGTGAATTTTTGGGAACTGATGACCTATCCCTGGGTAACTGGAAACTGACTGTCTTTGTCTTCTCCCTACATGGAACAAATTGAGGGAGAGAGAGAGAGAGAGAGAGAGAGAGAGAGAGAGAGAGAGAGAGAGAGATTTTAGTCAACCTTGATATGTAACATTTTTTTTTCCAGTCATTGAATATTGCCTACATTGTTGAAAGTTTATGTATACTTATTTTCTTAGTTGCTTAATAATAATGTGAGAATGTAGATCAGAACTGGCCTTTTAATTAATCCCTGTATATAGTGCTGATAAGAATGTGAAGACATCAGTTGAATATCGTGCTGTGTCTCACAACCCTATCGTTTAAATATGTCAGCTGTATTTAACTATGGAAGTACATATTAAACTGTAGATTAACCTGCTTCTTTTGATCACAGAACGGCTTTGTATGTGAATCCCAACAGGGACAAGGAGAAGTGACAGCCAGTGTCAGTTAAGGAACTGACTCTTTCCATTTAGCTCACTTTTCCTTTTACCTCCAAATATTATGTAAGTTTCTAACCTTCCCTATGAGAAACAGCTTTTAAGACTCAGTATAAAGGGCAGTGTTCGAGAGAATTGGTTTTTTTTTTTTTTTTTTTTTTTTTAGAATTGGTCTTTCTTAGCTGTTGTTCTCTTTTGTGGTAGATAAGGGTGTAGTTTCATAGAATGGCATTCCGCGGCCTGCATCTTGGAACACGTCTGCACCTTCCCTTGGGAAGAAGGTGGACCAGTGCTTCCATGTGTTAGGATCAATAACATAGAAGCAACCACTGCCAGTTAATGACCCACTCACTCAACTATTTCCCTGTGCTCTACAAGCACTGTGAGGTAACTGCTATAACAACTCCCATTGCACCAAAGAATAGATTGTGGCAAATGATGTATTAATAACTCTTTCCAAGATCATGCTATCTGAAAGTAATGAGGCTAGGTTTTAGCCTTCTCATTCCAAAGGCTGACCTCCCTAAGCACATTGCTGTGGAAAAGTCCAGCTTATTTTTTATTAGAATACGTCTGTTTTTTTTCCCAATTAACAGATTTAAGAAAAATTATTACATTTATTTACTGTGTGTGTTTGTGTCTGTGGGTAGATATGTATGCATGTGTGTGCCATGGGACATATGTGGAGGTCAGAGGACACCTTGTAGGACTCTGTGCTCTCCTTCAACGTTGTAGAGTTGGGGATGGATGTCAGATCCTAAGTCTTGACAATATGTGCCTTTACCCACTGAGATCACTTGCTGGTCTGACAATCAGTGAATTTAATAAAACAGCATCTTTATTTTTTGCCTTTTGTTGTCTCCCTGGACTCACTCCCTTAATTTTCTAAACATCACAAACTTATTTAATCTTGAAACACAGGATGAAAAAACTGGTTTCCAAGTCGAAGTCAAAACAAAATTAAAACTGTTAACCACAGTTCTTGAAAGCTTGAGTTCTTAGAAATGTTGATAAAAGAGTTCTGAAAAAGGATTACTTTCATGGTATAATGATGGAAAATATTACAACCACATTAGGTTTAATGTCTGATATGATTCAAAATGCAGCTTAAAAAAAAAAAAGGGTTCTCTATGGATCTTTGTAAAACTGTGAAAACTGAGAGGAGGTAAGCCAACCTTCCAAATCAGAGTTCTGACATGCCATTTACCAGTTAATTCCTGAGTGTAGAGGAGACAGACTGAAGAAAGACTACACTAAAATACATGAATTCCCAGAAAGTACTTCTCTGTCACAAAGCCGGTCTTTGTGACAATCCAGATGTTGATTTTAAGTCAACATGGACTTTTCTTCTTTTAATACAATGCTGCTCTCAGCTTGATCTTTTAAATTTAACTAACTTCTAAATCTGGGCTGGATTCTGTCCCACAGAGTTTATTAGCTGGCAGTTTGGAGGCTGGAAAACATTTTGATTCAGAAAAACAATACTTTGTAAACATTGGCTAGTTCCCCAAACTGTCATTAAAAAAAAAAAAACCAATATAAATTGAAATGGGAAAGTACTGTAGTTCTCAGTTCTATAGGTCTCAGTAAGTGCAAAAATTAAATATTCTAACAGTCACTAACAACTTCAAAATGTATAGATACAAGATAGCCGTCAAAATCTAAAGAGTAGTCATTCATAGAGTATGATAATGAAAAAATTCCTTTTATATACTCCAAAGTATAAGATATTACAAGCATATTTTATTTTTTTTAAAAAAATTACAAGTATTTTTACCTTTTATTATTTTTCAATGAACAATAGTCAACCAACTTTATAAAAGCATCGAATGCTGTATGTATGTATACATCTGTGTGTTTGGGTACCCTGCATATGTGTATATGGTATATTTGTTTGTATTATTAAAAAATAAATAGCCCATCTCTATCTTTCCTTCCTCTTCTCTGAAGATTCGTGGCTACTCAACTGCTATGTGTGTACTTCCTGTTTCCCTGTCCCGCGTCGGACTCATTAACAAACTCTCCTGTCTTCAACTGTGAGATGCACCAAGAAACCGCATCTACTGTGACTACTCTTGGCCCAGAAATAATCACCCTTTGCCTGGGTTACTTTATAGTCCTAAGCCTGATCTCCTTAATTTTGCCTGTATAATAACTTAAAAAACAAAACAAAACAAAAAAGAGTAGATTAAGCAAGAGAGTCCTTGGCTGTGGCCATGAGGCTATGCTGAGCTGCTTCTTTGTGGCTTGCTCACCCTTTTGCTTCTACTTGAATGCACCCGTTTTGATCCCCCTCACTGGGGCTTTTGCATTTAGCTCTTCTCAACATCCAGAGAGGTTTTATCTTTGTACTCTCTGGCCCCCCTCTCCCCTCCCAGGTTTTGGCTGCAGTGCCAAGCATTTTAACAATGGTTGCTACTCCAACTTCTTTCTACTGCCTTATTTTCCCCTGTAGTAGTTAACATAATATATACTTTGTGCATCTTTCTTTGTTTGTTTGTTTTAAATTCATTGCTTATCATTGGAAGAAACACTCCAAAAGGGATTTTTGACAGTTGTTTCTTGCTGTGTAGCAGGACCCAGAATCCTTCCCAGAGTGTGATACCTCAGGAAACATGTGTGGAAGGATGGATGGATGGATGGGTGGGTGGGTGGGTGGATGGATGGGTGGGTGGATGAATGGATGGGTGGGTGGATGGGTGAGTGAGTAGATGGGTAGATGGATGGATGGATGGGTAGGTGTGTGGGTGGATGGATGAATGGATGGATGGATGGATGGATGGATGGATGGATGGGTGGGTAGGTGTAGTAAAAGTAAAGAACCATGGATAGAAAGGATCAAACTCATAATGACATTTACCCCTGGTGAGGATGGGGGACAGATACAAAAGACCTCCTGCTTACAAAACCCTTTAGATAAATACACTGGTGTTTATAATATCACAGAGGATCTGTATCTTGAAAATTTTCAAGACATTTTTCAAAACTAGATTTTTAATAGTCCTGGGGCAAGGTAATATTGTATAGCATATCCCCAAAGTCCTTCTGTGATGGATCCTGTTGGCTCTTTGTCCTTATTTTTCCCAACTCCTACAGTTTCTCCCTAAGTTGTGGTATCTCAGTCGTTAATGTCTTTTTTTGTTTTTGTTTTTGTTTTTGTTTTTTTGTCATAGGGGGTATAATCTTTCCACTTTTCTTTGTCTGACCAAACCCAACCATCTTTATGACTCAGGATAACTCTCTGTTTACAGGAATTTTGTACAAGTGACACATTTCACTCTGTCTTTTGAAATCCAAATCAAAGTGCCTTGGCCTCTACACCCCACACCCAGTGGGAAGTCAGTTTTTTTTTTTTTTTTTTTCTCCAAAATCTACAAGAGTTCTTGCAGGCCTGTGGTTATTCCTTGACTTGATTTTCAGCCACCACCAAACTTGATGACTCATGTTTTCTCTCAACAATTCTATTTTTCCCCCTTTCTTCACTGTGATAAGCCAATCATGAAACCCACACTTTCTTTTCTTTCTTTCTTTTTTTTCTTCCACTTGACTCATACAAGGCAGATGTCTGGAGACATTGCCAGAGTCAGAGATTTCCTAGGGGTGGGCAGAGAGAAGGGGGAAGAAGCTGTACTCCTCTATGCAGCCTTTCTAGTAGACATTCTTGCTCTGAAGAGGCCCTTGGCCTTACCCATGCAGTGACTGCAGGCTGTATCTCACCTTCAAGACCCAAGCTAGTCTGTCAATTATTTCAACTTCCCCTACTTTTCAGGTGTCTCCTGTTAGTTAGTATTTGTAGCTAAGACCCAGAGCTCTAACAGAAACAACCAGAGGGAGTAAAGTAAATACATTTGGTTCACAGTATCAGAGGGTTCAAGTCCATAGTTTGTTGTCCAGTGTTGGTGGGCAGAACATCTTTACTGTCAGGTTCAAAGGAATCTCCACTCCCCAGGATTCTAGAGCCTTATTTCTTTCTACCAGAGGAACCAGTTCCTTGTTATTGCCAGAAGGGGCAAATGGCTATCTGTGGTGCCTATTAGCATACCAAAGTGCCTGCTGGCCTCCAGGCTTCCTCGGTACCACAAGTGCTGCCTGAGGCTTTTCTTTGCCTTTCTCACTCTGTCTGTCTTAAACTTCCCCAGTTCACAGGCTTTCCTTCTCTGGCTTCTCGTTCCTTCATACCATGTTAGCTATATAGCCCCCTTTTGTCTTCTTTTCTTGGTCCCTGCTCTCTTGTCCTTCTCTCTTGGTCCTCTCTTTGTTTTCCTCTCCTCCTCCTCCTCCCCCCCCCCCCCCCCCCCCCCTCTCATGACCCAGTCCAGTCTTCTGGCCCTGTTCAGTCCAACACTTCCTCTTCCTGTTCTGGACTTTTCCAGATGCCTCTGGCTGGCCCTCCCTCATATCTACAATAAAAACCTTTCAACCATACCTTGGAGTGCTCATGTTCTCACTTTCTACATTGACATGGTCAGAACATCTTGGTGGCAGGGGTGCACGGCAGGAGACAGCAGACAGATCAAAGAGAGCTTACAGGAAGAGACTAGGAACTGATTCTGGTGACTCACTTCCTCCAGCTAGGTTCCGTCTTCTCGTTTCCACAACCTCTCTAAATCCTGACATGACCAGGGATATTGAGTGTACCACACATGGGACCTTGGGGAAACATTTCATATTAAAGTTGGGGCATTCCTTAAATACCAATTCATGTCCTTTGGAGCACTCTTCCTTGTCTCTTGCCCCTCTGAGTCTATGCCTAAACAGTCCATTATATTAATTTCCCTTCAAATCCATTGAAGATTTGCCTCTGTGAGACACTCTTTCTGAAAGAAATTGTGTATTTAGCTCCCAAAATAGCTATTCTTTTCCTTGAGACATACTACTGAGTGGTCAGTTTGCCTGTCTGTGTCTCCCTCATCATCCAATGGCTTTTTGCGCTGAGTCTTCTGGTTCAGAGTATGGTTAATGTTTGAGGAAGGACTAAAGACTAAGTTTTTTGTTTATTACAGAATCTGTTGGAAAGAGCCATTTGAGCCCATTAAATTTTGTTCTTTTGATTCTGTAAATGAACATCAGTGAGATGGAAATTATTTATACCCTTTGGCTTTGTTTCCTCCAGTGAGTACTTCCTGCCTATCTAGAAGGATGGTTGGTGACCTCTCAGTAGGTGCCTGTAAATTAACCAGGGACACAGAGAGCATTACCTGCAAGCACAATTGTCATCAAAAGACACTCTCTGGCTGGAGCTATTGCTGCCATCAGTGTCTGTTGCCAACCTCTTTTCTTCATTATCTTGCTTTTTAGGTGAAGAACATGCCAAGGATGTTCCATCATTTGGAAGTCTGTTTCCTGCTTCCCAGGGGTCATTTGCTGCATAGGAGTGAACTGATGTTGAAATGGCGTAGCGTCTGACAATCATGACATTGCCTGGACAGGAAGCACAAAAATTGAGTTAAAAAACAGTCAACCCTTAAGGATCTTCACAAATGAAAAAAAAATGTTGGTATCCATTCTTTCTGCTGACCCTCAGTGCTTCAGTCCTTTTACATCACCCAATACCAAATCAGGTTCCCTTCCCCCTCCCCCCCGATCCACTTTCCCTCCCAGGTCCCTCCCTACCTCCCCACTTGTGATTGCTTTCTTCTCTCTCCTAAGTGGGCATCCTCACTTGAGCACTTTAGCTTGTTGACCTTTTTGAGTTCTGTGGATTGTATCTTCGGTATTCTGTACTTTTTTTTTTCTTCCAGCTAATATCCACTTATTAGTGAGTACAAACCATGCATGTCCTTTTGGGTCTGAGTTACCTCACTCAGGATGATATTTTCTATTTCCATCCACTTGTCTGCAAAACTCAGGATGTCCTCATTCTTAATAGCTGAGTAGTATTTCATTGTGCAAATGGACCACATTTTCCACATCCATTCTTTTGTCATGGGACATCTAGGTTGTTTCCAGCTTCTGGTTATCACAAATAAGGCCATTATGAGCATAATGGAACATGTGCCCCTGTGGCATGGTGGGGCATCTTTTGGGTATATTCCCAAGAGTGGTACAGCTGGGTCTTCAGGTAGATCTATTTCCAATTTTCTGAGGAACCCCCAGATTGATTTCCAGAGAGGTATACCAGTTTGCAATCCCACCAGCAATCAAGGAGTGTTCTGGAAATAGGAGGTTGGGGGGACCCTTCAGAACTCACCAGACACCTCAGGACTCAAAGGGAGGGGTCTTAGATGAAATGCCAGACAGTAGGGAGAGGGAACTTATAGAGCTCACCTCCAGCAGGAAGACAGGACTTCAAGTAAGGGATGGGGTTGCCATCCCACAGTCACATCTCTGACCCATAATTGTCTCTGTCTGAAAGAGTTACAGGGATGGGAATGGAGAGCATCCTGAGGAAAAGAAGGTCCAGTGACAGGCCCAAAGTAGGATCCAGCTCAAGGAGATGTTCCAAGGCCTGACACTATTACTAAGACTACGAAGCGCTCACAAAAAGGGACCTATCATGACTGCCCGCAGAAAGACCCAACAAGCAGCTGAAAGAGTCAGATGCAGATATTTGTACCCAACCAATGGACAGAAGCAGCTGACCCCTGTTGTTGAATTAGGGAAGGCTGAAAGAAGCTGAGGAGAAGGGCGATCCTGTAGGAGGACCAGCAGTCTCAATTAATCTGGACCCCCTCCCCCCAAAAAAACCCCAGCATACACCAGCTGATATGAGACCCCCAACACACATACAGTAGAGGACTTCTGGGTCTGTGTTCATTCAGAGATGATGTACCTCAAGAGACTGGAGACCCAAGGGAATTTAGAGGTCAGGTGGGGTGGGGGTGGGGAAGGAGGTATGGAATGTGGGACAGTTGGAGGGTGGATGGGGTTGGGGAATCAAATATGGAGTGCAAAAATAAATAAATAAACAAACAAATAAATAAACGAAAAAACAAAAAACAACAACAAAAAATTATGTTAGTCATACTTCGTTGGTGTTGAAAAAAGTTATCTGTTTTCTGATTTATCTTAAATTGTTAGTTGGTCACAGCCACATGCTGGATACTATTGGGATAATAAACATCATAACAATTTCACCTGCATAGAGCTTATATTATTTAGCGTATGTACAAAATACACTGTAAATAAGCAATCTTCATGGTGCAATTCAGATAATGATAGATTCTAGGAAGACAAAACTGATGAAAGCAAAGGGTAGGCACTTATCAAAGGGGAGATTAGTTCATTTAATTGTGTGGTCAGAGAAAATTCTTTTTTTTTTTATTTTTTTTTTTTTTTTTTTGAGACAGGGTTTCTCTGTATAGCCCTGGCTGTCCTGGAACTCACTCTGTAGAGCAGGCTGGCCTCCAACTCAGAAATCTGCCTGCCTCTGCCTCCCAAGTGCTGGGATTAAAGGCATGTACCATCACTGCCTGGCCAGAGAAAATTCTTAACAAACATAGAATTAGTTCACAGTAGATTACTGTAGATTCTTATGGTCAACTGGAAGATTGTGGGGAGCCCAAATGTTTCAAACTCAGGGTAATAATGAAGATATGGAAATGTTAAGCACTCTAATTTGTTCAGTACACATATCAAGATTATACCACATTCATATGTACAATTATAAGTGCCAATAAAAACTGAAAATGTGTTTCATGAGATTCAAATACTAATTATATTGACAATATTAAGCATTATCTCTATAAAACTGTATAAAATTCATCATAGTATACTCCATAAATATACACAGTTAAATAGGAAGTATACATTTTAAATATAATATGAGCAGGAACTCAGAAGGCTTCCTGACTGGTAAGTCCAGAAGAATATATTCCTCCAAAGGGCCACCTGGATGGCCGCAGGGACTCAGCTGGTGATTGCTAACTGGTCTGGACTTGCTTGACGAGGCTTTATTTGGTCACCATGAGACAGCCCGTTGAGAGATACGAATAAGATAGCATAGAAGAAAGCAAAAGTGCTTTCTTTCTTTTTTTTTTTTTTTATTATTAGATATTTTCTTTATTTACATGTAAATTTTCCCTTTCCCATGTTCCCCTCCAAAAACCAACCAACCAAACAAACAAAAACAACAAGAACAAATCCCTTTTGCCTCCCCCCTCCCCATGCCTGCTACCCCACCCTCTCCCACTTATAGGCCCTGGCATTCCCCTACACTGGGGCACAAAACCTTCACAAGGCCGAGGTCCTTTCCTCCTATTGATGATCGAATTTGCAATCCTCTACTATACACATGCTGCCAGAACATTCAGTCCCACCATGTATAGTCCTTGATTGGTGGTTGGGTCCCTGGGAGTTCTGAGGGTACTAGTTAGTAATTGTTCGTCCTAAAGGGCTGCAAACCCTTCAGCTCCATAGAACCTTTCTCTAACTCCTTCATTGGGGACAGTGTACTCAGTTCAATGAATGGTTGTGAGCCTCTACATCTGTATTAGTCAGGTATTGTCAGCTCTCAGGAGATAGCTATATACTTGTCCTTCCTTTAGTCTCTACTCCATAGTTAATCTCTGCCACTGCAAAAGTGCTTTCTATGGACAATTGAGTGTTCCTTCTTGATGGCTGATGGATGGCTTTAGTTCCTGAGACCCCCACCGTTCAATTTCTGTCCATCAATGACTTGTAATGCATATCTTCCTAGAAAAAAACCAAATCTTCCTCTTTACTGTATTGTATTTTTTTTTTTTTTTGTAAAATCAAGAACTTTGGTTCACAAAACTTTATTGTAGAGAGTCTTGATTTCTCTAAGTCCTTCTTAACGCTGTGACTTGAGGGTGATCATTTGACCTCTGCTTAGACATTGGTTGTCACCTGTGAGGACATTGGTTGTCACCTATGAGCACATTGGTTGTCACTTATGAAGACAATGTTGACCTCATGGGGTTGATTTTCATTTTTCCAAGGACTTTCTGCTCACTAAATCTTCCTGTTGCTTGCTCTAACATTGGTCTTAGCCAGCACGGAGATGTAATAAAAGCTATGCAATGTGTTGCTGTTTGGACAATGCCATAATTGATTTAAATTTGCCTCCTATCATTGCAGGAAGAAGACAAAGTTTCTGTGCCATTGCAACAAAACAAAACAAAATCAAAACAAACCAGGAGGGTTGTTCTGGCTTTGCATAGTTTAGAAGATTAGAAGGCAAGAGTTTAGGACATATATGTGCAAATTTATCTGAAGTGATTAACTATAAGTGCTATTTATATATTATATTTAAGCACTTCCAGGGGCTGTAGTATATTCACCATCTGCAACTATGTAAAAACTGCTTTTTGAAAACTGACAAACACAAAACTTTCTGTTTAAAAGAATCAGTTAACAATCTATCTATCCGACCCCTGACCTGGGGAACTCAGCAGGGGGAGATTATGCACACGATAGCAAAGTTAAATTTGTTTTATTTGAGACCTCTGCTTAATATGGAACTGATTATCAAATAAACTCTCTGCTCATCTCCCTGGGTCACAAATTATTCTTTTCCTTCTTATCAACACAAGGGAAGAAATATTCACCATGGCATCACAGGACCATTAGTCCAGTTTCAAAGATCACTGCCAAATGCAGTTTACTCGCCAGATAAGGAGATGAGCAGATGGAAAAGCCCTGCAGGGCTGGGAGCTCCCTGAAATGAGATGGTTCTTTCATCTTCCCCTGAAAATGTTAGCACTCGTAGTTGTCACGAGGTGAGATTGCAAAGGGTAAGAAGAGCACAGGGGAGAACATTCTATAAAGTCATGGCTAGATTTTATACCCACCAAGTCTATGCAATGCAGATGTTTCTACAAACATATTTCCATTCAAGGAGGTTGGTTCTGAGTAGGCACCATGTAGTCTCATTATATGATATATGTTTTATCAGCCAACAGGTGTACCCCTTGAGGTATAGCTCAGTGCTGGGCCTCGGGCCATTAGAGGGGAAGTTAAGGCTGCTCACAGAATGTCTCCTTTGTTTTCCTCACCGTATCTATCACACAACATCTGGAAAAGCTTGTAGCTCCAAATGGTTTGCTCGCAGGTCCTCCGAGTCCGTTCTGTTCTTGAAGTGAGGCACATATCTGTCTTATGGTATCTAGCTGTCAAAGGGTAGTTTTGTATGATTTTGTTTTTGAAGAGGTATTGAGGATGTTGCTTTCTTAAATGTTCTGGGTTTTATATTTTTAACTGTAAAATAAGGGAGTTTTTTTTTAAATGGGACACACTCCAAAATTCCTATGTAATAAATTGATATAAAAAATCTACATAAATAGATTTTTTAGGATTTGATTGCAGGTTCAAATTTCAAATGCTGTTGGCAACATACTACTAAAACCTCTAATAAAAATGTGTCTGTAAGTCAAGTAATAGTATTTTCTTGGCATAGCTAATGTTTTTTTGATAAGCATCACTGAAAAATTCACATTGATCTTGCTTGTAATGTTTTATTATATATGAATATTTATATATTTCAGAGCCTAAGAGATGAGGAATATCTCTATTTTTATATTATAGGTTAGGCAATTGCTCATTAACAGACTGTCACATTCATAAAATCAAGACTTTTATGGTTGGAAAAAGCTTTGAAATATATCTGGTGCAATTTGCTGGGTTTTTTTCTAAGTTATGTGTGCATACATGTACATATGTGTGTGTTTGTGTGTTTATGTTTGTCTGTGTGTGTATTTATGTGTGTGCATATGTATGTGTGTCTGTCTGCATATGTGTATGTATGTTTGTGTATGTACATGTGTGTATAGGTGTATATGTGTGTGAATGTGTATTTGTGTATAGGTGTTTGTGTGTGTATATGTGTTTGTGTGTGCATGTGTATATGTGTGTATGCATGTGTGGCTTTGTGTATATGTATATGTGCACATACATGTACATTTAGGTGTGTGTGTATAGGTGTATATGTGGGGGCCAAAGGATGACCTTGGATATTGTTCCTCAGATGCAGTACACCTTCCTTCCTTTCTCTCTCCCTCCCTCCCTCCCTCCCTCCCTCCCTCCCTCCCTTCCTTCCTTCATTCCTTCCTTCCTCTCTTTTTTCTTTCTTTTTCCCCCGGATGGTATCCTTAGCTGCCTGGAACTCACCAAGAGAGTTAGGCATGCTGAGCAACGAATCCCCAGCCCTACCTGTCACTGACTTTCCAGTGCTGGCTCTTCAGTGCACTCCAGATTCAGGTCCTCAGGTGTGCAAGGCAAGCACTTTACAATGGAATTGTCCCTCAAGCCCTGATATCTTGACACAATTATATACTCACTGTTTAAAGTAATGAGTTTCATCATGAGGTTTTAATAAGCCAGTATGTATTGAATTCAATTTGTCTGACACTCTCAGGTGTTCCCACACACCCCCTCTTCCTTTTGCTAGATGGTCTCCCTTCTCTTTTCACATCACATACATAATTTTTTAACATCTAGGTTCTACATATTATAGAAAAGACTTTGTATCTGCTTTTCTGAGTCTGGCTTATTTCACTTAGAATGATGATCTTTAGTTCCATCCATTTCCTGAAAATGACACAATTTTATTTATTTTTATTATACAGAAGCCAATTTATTCCTATGGTAGATGATATTATTCTCTTCTTAAAAGACCATACATACTTCACCGGAGAACTTAGATCTGATAAAAACCGTTTAGCTGGAGATTAGGATACAATCACGGATTTTATGTGAGGGTACTGTTGGGCTAGTTTTTCTTCCTTCCTTCCTTTTATTTACTCCTGAAAAACCGTATTACATACAAGACAAATATCACTTAAATTGTTTACTTTTTTTGAGGTTATGATATAATTACATCATTTGTACCATCCCTATCCAAACCTTTCCCCATACTCCCCTAATTAATATGTAAAATTCATGTTTTTTTGTCAAGTATATGTGTGAATATATAACAAGGAATATATATATAATACATATTATATATTATATATATTCCTTGTTTGTGTGTATATATATATATACACACATAGCTACAAACTGTTCAGTTTGTGTAGTTTCACTGTTACCTGTGTGTGTGTATATATGTATATACATATATACAAATATATGTGTATATATATTGAGAGGTGATCATTTGGTGACAAATACAATTTAAAAACTTCCCATTGGATCCTCAAGCATACCTTTACACTACATTGTGTGTATGTGTGTGTGTTGTTGGGACAATTAATAAAGGTTTTTAATTTTTCATGACATCTATTTTAGCTACTCCTTCTTAAACATAATATTCTTACTGTAAGCTATTATTTACATGCTGAAGAAGTGAGATTCCAACTATGTGTTTAGATCTTACTAATGTTCTAACATCATCTAAGCTTAATAATATTCACACCCCAAGAGTATAAAGGGTCTAATACTTTGAGTGGTGCAGTACTTATCTTAGAATAAGGTACTAAGATGTGAAGGCCCTAGTTGCTCTGATATTTGGATAAGCAATGTAGAGAAGAGAACTATCTACCTTTAGTCTGTGGCTTGTGATGGCAAGTGAAGTATCTACAGCTAGCAGTTGGCAGTACTCAGAGACATTTTGTTGTTGTTGCTTTGAGACAGGCTCTCACACCATAACCCAGCCTAGCCTTGAACTTACTATATAACTAAATTAGGTGCCAATACAATTCTCCTGCTTTAGCCTCCTGCATACTGGGGTTATTGACACATGCCATCATAACTGGCTGAAGACAACTTGATGGTTGCAACTGGGGTTGGACAGATAAATGCAACAGCAATTGTTGCTATGGGGCACAGAAGCTGCAACGTCCAGACTGACCTCCACAAGGAAGAATTATTCAGGACAAATTGTCACCATTGCAAGGAATTAGAAATTCTGTAGTAAGGAAATGATATAAATAGCTGAATCTTTTCTTTCCATTTTAAAATAAGGAGGTCTAATTTTATAGGTTATTCTTTTATAGTTTTCTTAGATAATCAGTAGACAGAGTTATGCAGATCCAGACAGAAATGTATTTGCAGCTTTGAAATACTTTGACTCAATACTAGAAAGGAACATGTCTAATAAGACCAACCAGCTGATATGATGTTTCCCTGTCAAGCTGTTCACAACCACTAATGGGCATTGCCTGAAGTCTTTGATGGATAGTATTAAGAGCTATGAGTAGTTAATTATGTATATCAATTTTATTTGAATGTGTTTTTGTAGGCAAGCACTGACAGCTGAAATATAGAACAGGTTTCTTACTGTTGATTCCAACCTTTTAAGTAATTATTGAATCAAGTATCTCTGGTGAAAAATGAGATATTTAAAATATGCTAAAATTGACCTTGCATCTTGAGGTATTCAATACATATATGTATATACATACATATGTATATATGTGTATAAATAGTTACTTACCAGTATAGATCTATCTATATCTATATCTATATCAGCTGATATAGATATATTAATCAAGATAGATATGTTGATATATACATATCTCACTGCAAGTATATATCACAATACACACATATATGTATATATATATAACAATATATAAAACAAGTATATATATATATATATATATATATATATATATATATA
>JADRCD010224056.1:0-46703 GCA_019843815.1 Montemys delectorum | reverse complement strand
TATATATATATATATATATATATATATATATATATATACTTGTTTGTAATGTATGCTCACATTGGACAGAGAAACTGCAGAAAGACAAGAGATAGTATCTGTTGTATGTTGCATAATGCCAGGCACTACTTACCATTGCCAGGAGTTGTCATCAGCCCAGAGGCAGGTACTGCAGTACTTCCAGGTGGATAAGATTTAAGGACTTTAATAAGTAGCTCAGAGTCAACTGGCTGAGTAGCAAATCCCCAAGAATCATATTTGTCTGATTTCGATCCATATGCTAACGCATTTAAAAAGCTATTTGGGCTTAATCAGTGAGCGCACCAATCAACATGCACATCCATTGTTCTGCATTGCAGAATTTATGTAGTTAAAATCGAACTGAGAAAACTGTTCTGAATGTGATGGATTTTTACACCTCTGTTCTTATCTCTCCTGGTATACTCAGAAGTCATTTTATTATTGTTAAAACATATACCTTGAAGAACCTAAAGGAAATTTTGACTAGGGAGTCACAATTATTCTACTAGGAGGAAGAGGATGAAATCCATCACCACAAACACTGCAAACACTAAATGAAGACGTTGTCGGAGTAGCCCAACCAATCAGTGATTTGGGAGATACTAGAAAAGGTCAGCATAGCTCAGAAGAGCCACATCTGTTCGGTACCTTGATGTTCCTGCACAGCTGGTGCAGAATCGATGGGAATATCACCAGGAAGGGTCCCTGGAGACTGGTCACACGCCGCCACTTCTTCCCTTTTATCTTCTGATTCTCTGCCTGAGCTAGATACTGTCTGACGCCTTGAAGTCAGCTTCACACGAAGGGCATGGTTCTCATTCTCTAGTCTGTTGATTTCTGCCCGCATTTCTTGGATAACCCTCATGAGTTGGATGCTAGCTTCCATTGCCTGTTTTCACAGACCAACTTTTTCTCATGAGTCAAATACTCCGTCTATTCAGTGTGCAGGATCACCCTGCCCATAAACAGTATAGTTCACGTGAACAATGGAGCTCACGTCTCTCTTTACCGTCTTTCAGCACCTGAGTTAGACTGTCCAGGGAAGGAAAGGACATCCATCACTTATTCATCCTGGGTTTTGTTTTCCGGTACAGTACTTTTCTATCTTTCATTTCATGTCAATCAACAGACATAGAATACCACTTGTGTCTGACTGAAGAGAATATTCCAAAAAATTTCCAGTAAGAGCAGGGTTTCTTGTTTCCATCATTAATTCACCACCATGATTGCCATTTAGTCTTTTCTGTTGCCACATCCGGGATCAAATATTCACACGATCACCAACTGTTACATTGAAATTGATGCACAAATAATTCTTTCCTTTGTAAAATATACTGTAGTCCTGTATTGGGACAAAGTACTAATTTTGATACCTATCAATTAAGAAAAGATGACATTAGCCACAAGGCGGCATATGACTATGACAATATTATTGAAATGTGTTATTGGTAAGTATCCGTAGATCCCTCAAGATAAGCAGGTTTCGGTCCACACAGATACACTTTGTTTTTATTGGCTTCCAGGATATTTTCTTTCTTTCTTTTTTTTCTTTTCTTTTTCTAGGATGTTTTCTTGGCAAGGGTTTCCTAGTGAGATTTTGGAATGTGAGAAGACACGGGGTGAACATTAATCTTGAATGAGAAATGCAGAAGGCATCTGGGGCTTTCATTACCTAACTTCTCCAGAGGTTTATTGTTGGGGATGGAAAGTACAATCCTAAACAGCACATACTCTGATGGAAACATTTGGAAATCCAGGGAATGTTTAAACACAAACGAGTTTCTCAACAGGGTGAAATTGATTAGAAAACTTTGCTTCTCCTTCCTATGTCTGTTGAAACTTTCTGCCCATCCTAACAGACTTTCACTAGCTGACCCCAGGCTAGAAATGGGAATGAGTGGATGACGTCTTACTGCTTTTTTCACCAAATAAATTTGCTTCTTAATACTATTTATTTATTACCAGTACCAGGGATTGAACCCAGAACCTTGCACTTGATTAAAAACACACTCTACTAACTGAGATACAGTCACAGGCAACAATTTTTTTTTATATGTTCAAAGTTTAGGAAATATTTATTAAAAACTTAGTGTATAAAAATAAGTAGGTTAGAGGATAGAATAAGAGCATGACCTCTTCTAGAGGTCCTGAGTTCAATTCCCAGCAACCACAGGGTGGCTCACAACCATTTGTAATGGGATCTGATGTCCTTTTCTGGCATGCAGCTGTACAGACAATTAGCGCACTCATATGCATAACATAAATAAACAAATCTTTAAAAAAATAAGTGAGTTATTCTGGTTTATTATTTCTATTTTAATATGAGCGAATTTTCAGCAAATACTTATGTATGAGGCTCCCTAGAGTGTACATAAGTGGATGACGGGAACAAAGGCTGTAAAGTGAGGTGGGCCTTGTCTCACACTGGATCGTCATATCTGTTTCAGTTTGTTTGTCATAGACTCCACTTTTGAGTACTTCTATTGGGTACTATTCTTTCTGGAGTTTGTTACTTGCTTTTTCAGTGTGGAGGTGAGATCTCACTAGCCTAGTTTGGACTCAAGACTTTCTATGTAGCTTAGAGTGAGCATAAGCTCCTGTTCTTGCCGCTACAGGCTGGGATTCCACCACCACACCTGGTTTTAAGGGTGCTAGGGATCATCCCGATCGACGCTAAGCAAACACTCTTCCAGATGACTTACAGCTCCAGCTTTTTCTTGCTTCTTAACTAATGTCTATGAGACTGATTTCAGACTTATTTTTCAGAAATATTTGGCAACACATCTAAGCTTTGTTTTTATGAAATTCTTGTTGGAGCAGAGTGGTGCTCAACTTGTGGGTCATGACCTCTTTGCGGCTGAATGACCCTTTCACAGGGGTCGCCTAAGACCATCGGAAAACACAGATATTTACATTACAATTCATAACAGTAGAAAAAATTACAGTTATGAAGTAACAACAAAAGTAATTTTATGGTTGGGGAGGGTGGTTACCACAACATGAGGAACTGCATCACAGGTTGCAGTATTAGGAAGGTTAAGCACCACTGCGCTAGCAGGTTCAAATGAGTCTCTAGTTTCCCGAACTAACATCTCCCACCTCCTTGACTGTTTGTTGTTTAATGTAGTTTCAAGGGTTTTGAGTGGGTTATAGACACTCTTTTTAAATACACTATATATCAGTAGGCTTCCTGAACTAGGCTATCTAGCTGTAAAACCATCCTGATGAAGGCTTCTATTCTAGCACTTATATTGTCTTATAGGAAATATTCTACGCAAGCGGATAGTAAAAAATCAGTCTTAAAAGCACATTCAGTATTGAAATTGTATTTCTCTCTTGCAATCGCTTTCAGCTATGACACAGGACACAAAATAATATATAGCTGTTGGAAATTACAAGAGAGGCATAGTTATAGACAATTCGATTATATTTCTAGAAGCCAGAGGAAATGGATCCAAAATTTTATTTTGCTACAGAATAAATACTTTAAAATAATCAGTAGTTTTCCTAAGCACTACCAGTAACTATGAAGAAAAAAAAATCAGAAAGTATTTCTGTGACAAGAATTTTTCACATGTAAAATGCACAATGATTTTTTTTTTAATAGAGGTTGATGTTTTTGTAATGAAGAAAATGCTAGCATTTTACTGAGGCATACAAAAGAACATAAAATAATGGGAACTGTTCCTGGCAAGAAGATTGTATATTTTAAATAATTTATACATTTCATGACAGCCCAATGAAAATCTCAATGGGACTTGAAAGATGGCAGAATCATTCTCTAGGTCATCTGGAGACGACCATTATGCAGCATCTGATAATCTGATAGTGAAGGCTCATTTCCAGAGACTTATCTAGTTAGATTGTTGAACACAATACAAAGCTGTGATGACAATACTGTAATAATCATGACATTCAAGACAAAGTTACATGTAGTTCTGAGAAAGAATACAAGAGGAGAAACATGGAAAAATCCAGACTTCTGAGTAATTTTAGATATTGAAGTAATGAAACACTTATGTTTGGAGAGGGATAAGAACGTAGTGAACATTTTGGAAAGAAAAAAAAAACTTCACAGACTCAGTAATTATAAACCTTTTTTAAATGAAAAAAAAAAAAAACCAAACCCAAACAAACAAGCATTTAAGGAAGTTCTTACTACATATAGGGAAATGGTTCAGTCAGGAAAGTGCACATGGTGGATGCATGAAGACACAAATGCATAACACACATGGATGAATAATAAGCACACACACACACACACACACACACACACACGTTCTTAACTGTAAACTATTAAAATTTTAAATGCACTACATGTCCATAGCAAAGCCTTGGGATAATCTAAACATTCAAATGATAATAACAAATGAATAAAATTTACCTATACAACAAAATAGTATTCTGGACCTCAAAATGCTGAATGAAAAATGTAGTATAGCCAGCGATATACTGGCTAACCTAAACTTTTTACAAAAGGATTGAAAAGAAATACCCAAAAGGAAAAATCATTCCTATCTCAGAGTGATATGATTTTTGGATGTTTTTTACATATTCATGTATGTCACTTGTCCTATTTGCATTCTTGTTGCAGTGATATGACACTATTATCAAGCCTACTTATAGATGAAAGGATTTATTTGGGGTGTAGTTTCAGATGGTTAGAGTCCATGTCCTTCACGGTGGGGAATTTGGCAGCAGGCAGACAAGCATGGTGTTGCAAGTAACACTGTCTTAGTTAGGGTTTCCATTGGTGTGAAGAGACATCATGACCAAGGCAACTCTTAAAAGGCAAACATTTAATTGGGGCTGGCTTACAGATTCAAAGGTTGAGGTCATTTTCAGCATGGCAGGAAGCATGGCAGTATCCTGGCAGGCATGGTAGTGGAGGAGGTGAGAGTTCTACATCTTGTTCCAAAGGCAAACAGGAAAAGACTACTGTCTTCCAGGCAGCTAGAAGGGTCTCAAAGCACACCTCCAAAGTGACACACTTTCTCCCACAGGGCTACACCCACTCCAACAAGGCTAGCTACACCTCTTAATAGTGTCATTCCCTGGACCATCACACACACACACACACACACACACACACACACACACACACACACACATAGAGACAGAGAGATAAAGACAGATGGGTGGTAGATGAATGGATGGATGAAGGGGTGAGTTGATGGGTGGGTAGGCATATGGTTAAGTGGATGGATGGACAGACAGACAGATAGACAAACTGAAAGAGTCGTGGAGAAGTGCTAACTGGAAATGGCTTGGGTTTTTGAAATGTCAAACCTGTGCCCCTTCAGACATCCAATAAGGCTTCTCAATCCTTCCACCAACTGGGGACCAGGCATTTGAATACATAAACCTATGGGAGCCGTATTTATTCAAATCACCACACCATCTGTGTTAAAAATGATATAGTTATGTAACAAGGTTCTATAGTAAATATATTGAATGATGAATACAGAAATTATATAATAAAAATTAATAAAATACACCAGTGTTAGATTTTTTTCTTTAGGATTCTTGGACAGACTTTGATAAAACTGAATCATGATTCATTTCTAGGATCTATGAGAACTGGGATTTCCTAATTTCTATACCAAAGTCGTTCTATTTCCCAATACTTATCACAGGATATTTAAATGGTCACAGAAGTAAAAACTGGTTAGACTCCAGATAATGCATGAAGGCTAGGATATTATGATTGAGAGTGACTTATTTTTAAGCATGGCTATCTTATAGTATATAGATGTCCAGGTCCCTTTCAGATACACACAAACAATCTCCTTTCTACATCACCCAGTGTCACCCAGTGAACGGCATATCCTAGCATCAGTAAACATTGAGAGAAGAGTAGAGATGACCAGCTCTTTTAGATCTAAAAGTAAAGCTTTCTTTTTTTTATTATTTAATAAAATTTTATTTTCCCAAATGTACAGCTGGTTGAACTTGTTCATGCATCTTTACCAGCAGTTGTGGCATTTCCACCCTTTATAATTCTGGTGTAAATTACTTGGGCTCTGTGCTTTGAAGTCAGCTTGACACATTCTTTATTAAGTAGCTTCTGAAGGCCAGCCCTGGCCAAGGAACTGAGAGTCTTCAGTTTCTCAGAGACCATGGCTGGAGTTATAAGTTTATGGTTGGGAACATCCTTACAGAGTTTGTCATATGTAGCTTTGCCAAACAGGACAACATTGTTGAGCTTGTCCCAAAATTCAAGAGCAAAGTTTTCAATGGGAGCTTCCTCTCTTTGGGATGTCTGGTTTTAAAGGAGAGAGACTTGGAACCAAAAAGTCTCTTTCTTTCTTTCTACTTGCCTCAAATAAGTTATGATATAAAATTTACTTTTACCAGATATACATCATTCCTTGCTAGAATATTGGGAATAAGGTTGACTTAGAGGCTTCCTACCTGTCAGCACCTTCCGTGTGGGTCACTGGCAGAGGACAAGCAAGGTCAGAAGAGAACATGGGGGATTTGTCTGGCTCATTACTATTCCGTCACATCTATTTCCGTGCAGAGCTATCCAATTGCCTTACCCTTGATGTCACAGTAGGAAAAGGTCACTTGCATGAAATTGTATGTCTTCCTTTTCAAGCAGACACTTATCTTTCTGTCATAAATTATTTAAAGTGCTCCTGAGAAATTCTACTGGTGTAGTCTTTGCTGGATGGTTCACTGTGACCTTGAACTTGATATACAGCTATTGTCATAGTGATTTCCCCCCTGGTGATCCAAAGCATTTGCTGTTGCTGTGAGTTCTGACTCTGGACCACGTCTGACAGTTGTCATTCTGTTGTTCTTTTGACATTTGATGACTACACAGTGGCAGAGTGATCATATGACAAGGAGGTAGAAAGCGCAAGCCTTTGATGGACACCATGCTCATGGCATGGTAATAAGTCTGTGAGGGAGATGTTTAAGGTTGTCTTGGGTCAAGTTACATAAAACTAACTAGAAAACATAAAGAGATGAGCCAGATGTGCAGCCAGTTGTGAGATATTCTTGGCACTTAAGGAGATTCCTTTGGACAAAGGTGTAGAAAGAATATAATTATTCGTTGATAGACATCCGTGGCCTGTAGGGACTCTGTTTGGAGGATAGGAATTTACCCTCCCTTGAATGCCTTTCATTTCTGTTTTCACTCTTAAGTTGATAGCTTCTTTTCCTCTGATTATTAGTGTTACAATCATATAATTATATATATATTTTTTTAACAGAATGGTTCTGAATAGACATTTGGCTCTATGTTGTTTTTTTTTTTTTAAAAACTCTAGCTATATAATTTAATAAAAGAGACACAACTGTACCATGGAGACAGGAATGAAGTCGTATTGTTCATTGACTTCATTCAGGGTTCTGCTGGCCTGTGAGCATGTGGACAGTGAGGAAGAAATTGTCACTGTCTAGAATAGCTGTTCTTGTCCTACCGCGATTTCTCATCTTTGCTATTTTTTTTTTTATAATTTATTTTATGTGACTTGATGCTTTGCCAGCATGGATATCTGTGTGAGGGTGCTACAGACAGTTGTGAGCCACCATGTGGGTAGGGGAATTAAATCTGGGTCCTCTGGAAGAGCAATAAGTACTCTTCACTGCTGAGCTGTCTCTCCAGTTTCCTGATGAAGATCCATATGACAGATGATTTGTTTATTTATTCATCATGTGCCTCTTCCAGTAAAACATAGACACTGTGATTGTGGGCTTTGTCTGTCTTGTCTTTAGTGGATCTATGTATCTGAGGGAAGTAGCTGCCACATGGTAGACATTCAATGAGTACTAGCTAAATAGATGGCTTCTGAGGTTGGTGGGATGTCTCATATTAGATCCTCAAATTATAGCAGCCATGATGAAGGGAGGGCATTTAAACTCAGATTTTATTTATGCATTTTAGACACTAATCATTTATTCAATTCTTTTCTATATATCAATTCTAAACACATGAGCATTAGTACAAAGCTGTAGAAACAGTTAGAATTTGGGTAAGGTCTAGATAGTTCAAAGGCAGCCAGATCGCTGAAAGCTTGATTGCCTCTTTCTATTAATAATCCACGTGCTTTTTCTGTCCTAAGTTGGGAATGAGGCAAACTATCTTATTTTACCAATTCCCACATGTGGAACGAAAGGGAATAGCTAAAGAAAACATAAAACTAACTAGAAAAACATTTGAAAATGTATTTGAAAGGTTTGTGGACTGTTTTAGAAGTACTGAGATTATGTAAGAAAATATGATATTTTTTTCTCTTGAACAAACAAGTATGTGGACATTTACTGAGGCATCTCTATGCAATTGAGAATGTTAATGGTACTAGAGAGCGAGAGGAGATCCTCTGTCTCCATGTTCTACAAGTTGAACACTTTCCCAGAATCATAGTTCTATTGAGAAGGTTTATTCTGAATAATAATACAATAATGACTTGCAGGTGTTTAATATCATATGGGCCATGTGTCTAATCCCCATGACATGGGGTCTGACATTTCTAGAAGCTCTAGCAAGAAATGATGTCACAAATGTGGAGCAATAGTGGCATAAGGTGTTTCAGTACAATCTTGAGTGTTTATTACATTGTCTAGGCCAAAAAGGGAGGAGTCTAGAAACACTGGGATGGAATCCAGAAGTTCCAACATCTTTTCAGAAGCAGTTTCCAAAGAGTCAGTGGGTGCCGTGGGAGATTAAATGTGAGAAGAAGATCTTTGCAAGGCTTGTTATCAAGCTCGGGCTCTGAAGAAGTCTGTTCTCCAGTTCTTGAGTTAGGGTTGTCACATAGTGTGATTAAACCAATAAGAAATTCTGGTGTTATGTAAATTTGAAGGCCATATCTTAAGAACCTTTCAAATTTCCCCTTTGCTGTCTCCTAAGAGTCTGGGTGGCCACTTCTCAATATTGAATGGCCTGTAGTGCCATTGGGAGGTGGTTACCCAGACTCTTAGGAGAGAAAGCCTAATGGAAGGAAGATAGGTTATTGAGAGAGTACTTTTGGAAGAGATAGTGGGACTCCAGACTCTTGATTTCTCTCCTTTTTTGGTCACAATAAGGTAAAAAGCCTAGTCTACTATGCATTTGCTATCATAGTTCCCAAGCAATAAAACAATGGACAATGGGCTAAAAACTATGAACCCAAACATTCTCTTTTAAAGTTGATTACTTGATATATGTTGAAGCATCTTTTGGGTATATGTCCAGACATGGTTTAGCTGGATCTTTAGGTAGCGCTACTTCCAGTTTTCTGAGGAACCATCAGACTGATTTCCAGAGTGGTTGTACCAGCTTGCAATCCTACCAGCAATGGAGGAGGGTTCCTCTTTCTCCACATCCTTGCCAGCATCTGCTGTCACCTGAGTTTTTGATCTTAGCCATTCTGATTGGTGTAAGGTGGAATCTCAGGGTCATTTTGACTTGCATTTCCCTGATGACTAAAGATGATGAACATTTCTTTTTGTTCGTTTGCTTGTTTTGATTTTTTCAATTGATTTAAGTTTTATAGCATTATGATAAAAGATATATAATTTCAGTTTATCTGAATTTGTTAACATTTAAAAACATATTTTTAAGTAAATAGAATTACATTATATTCTTCTTTCCCTTTTGTACCCCAACTCCTCCCAGAGTCCCCCCTCCAATACTTGCAATACCTTTTTTTATTTTGTCACATTCTTTAAAATTTATAAAATATTGTAACAATAAAAATGAGTACTATAAAGGTTGTTTGATATAAAACAATCAATTACACAGTCTTTTTTTTTTTTTTTCAAGACAGGGTTTCTCTGTATAGCCCTGGCTGTCTTAGAACTCACTCTGTAGACCAGGCTGGCCTTGAACTCAGAAATCCGCCTGCCTCTGCCTCCCAAGTAGATGGTTGTCTACAGCAATACTGAAAATATATACATTTTTCTCAATATAAATTTTAAATAACTCCAAACATATTAGCTGTATATTTTAAAATAATACATCACTACTAGTTTTTTAAATGAACATAAATAAAGTCTTTTTGTTTGTTTGTTTGTTTTTGGTAGAGTTTAAAATATTGGATCTTACTGTGGTACAAGCCCAAAATAAGAACAATTTTTAGACATTGGAGTTCATTGTAATAAGGCTGTACTTCAATGCCCTTCACATCACCAAAGGATTTTACTTCCCTAGAAGCTAAGCTAAGAGTTGACAGTTCTGCTGTGCCAAGGAGTGAATTCTAGGCATGATTTTTGGATACAGATTTCCTGCTATGGTCAAAGCTATTTGACTGGAGTGGTTGTCTTCATTCTTAGCCCACAGGGAACAGGTTACATTCATTTAAGAAATGGTGTGTGTATCAAGATGGTCTGTCTGAAATGGTGTGTGTATTAAGATGGTCTATCCATAAAGTCATTCACAACTGTTTCAATGAACAATGGTTCTGCTTGGAGGGTGGTGCAGACATTAGGTGTAGGTAAGAATCTAGTTCATTGGCTGTGATGATTTTGAAAAGCATTCATCTCAGAGAAAGAGTAACTTATAAAGTAAGATGAACATTTCTTTAGGTGCTTCTTAGCAATTTGAGATTCCTCAGTTGAGAATTCTTTGTTTAGTTCTGTACCCCATTTTAAAATTGGGTTATTTTGTTTTCTGGAGTCTAAGTTCTTGAGTTCTTTGTATATTTTGGATATTAGCCCTCTATTGTATGTAGGGTTGGCCCAGGGAACCCAATGGAAGAGTATCAATTAACTGGACCCTTCAGAGCTCCCAGGTACTAAACCATCAACCAAAGAGTATAGTTGGGCCTGTCCATGGCTCTCACCACATACATAGCAGAGGACTGCCTCATCTGGCATCAGTGGGAAGGGAGTCACTTGGTCCTGTGGAGGTTTGATGCCCCAGAAAAAGGGGATGCTAGAGAGGTGAGGCAGGCGTGGGTGGATGGGTGGGGGACCACCCTCTTAGAGGCAAAGGGGAGGGGCTGGGGTGAGGATTCATGGAGAGGAGACAGGGAAGGGGGATGACATTTGAAATGTAAACAAATAAAATGATTAGTAAAAAAAATATATTACTGAGGCTCTGCTTCCCTGGAGGAGGGGGGAGTTGATTACTTGACAGAACATGCAATCATCTGAATGCTGTCCTGAGATTTTCATGCTACAAAAAAGTCATGTAAAGAGTATATCTCAGCATGACAGTCATTCCATCTGACTACCGCAGCCTACATCAACTGACTCATCATGACCTTAGGTGAGACCAACAGAAGAGCCAGCTAATCCATAGAGGATTAGAGAATAGAAAACCAAAGATAGACTGTTTTAAGCTATGATTTGAGGGAGTTATGAGCAGGAGGTAATTGATATAGTTACAACAGAGGTTAGAAAACAAGAGAGGAAACTTCTTTGGGCTGAAGAATGACCTATCCTTTTGTGTATTCAGCAGGAGCAATGTCTTTAAGGGCTTATATATGTAAATGAATCCTAATGCATTCAGAACCCTTAAAAGAAAATCCTACAAGTTTCAGAAAGAGAAGGAACTCTAAGTCAGGGTGCTTGTAAGAAAAGAAGCTGTCATCCAAGCCCCGAGATAAAATAATTTTGAATTTGGCATCCTATATCCAGCACAACACTAATTTATGTATGAGACTGTGATTAAAAAAGGCTTTTCAGACCTGCTAAGACTCTGAAGGATTACCATTTACAAGTGCTATGCAAAAGACTGAGCTAAGTGTATGAGGCAGCAATTGAAAAACTGAATCAGAAAAGAGTAAAATCTGAGTTGTAAGAATCGACAGGCAAATAAACCAGTGAAATTTTGACCTGTCCTACTAATTCTTGATGTGTATTATAAAGAAAGTACTAGCACACTATCTGGAACTAGAATCTCATAACTTATGACATTAAATATTATAGGGTGTTGAAATGCTAGGTGTCTTTGCATTTTGGAAAAATACAGATACGACACATTCTTTCTTTCTTTTTTCTTTTCTTTCTTTCTTTCTTTCTTTCTTTCTTTCTTTCTTTCTTTCTTCTTTCTTTTTTTTTTTTGGTTTTTCGAGGCAGGGTTTCTCTGTATAGCCCTGGCTGTCCTGGAACTCACTCTGTAGACCAGGCTGGCCTCGAACTCAGAAATCTGCCTGCCTCTGCCTCCCAAGTGCTGGGATTAAAGGTGTGCGCCACCCACTGCCTGGCAGATATGACATATTCTATATGCTTACAGAAGGATATGAATGTAGATAAATGTGATAAAGTTGATAAACCTTGTGTATTAGGAATTCTGTAAAGATGAGAACTAGAGAAACAGAAACAAGTTTCATGTATTCTAAACCATAGAAATAAAATGTACACCATCACCAGTAAAGTGCTGGTGATTAGAAAGTATAAGATCTTCCCAAGAGAGTAGGTCTAATTGGGTCTTTATTACCTTAGTTATGAATGGACACTTTCCACAGCACTGCTCAAAATGAGGTGTTGTTGTATCTTAGGGTTTTATTGCTGTGAAGAGACACCATGACCACAGCAACTTTTATAAATGAAAAAAATTAATTGGGGCTAGCTTATAGTTTCAGAGGTTTAGTCCATTATCATCATGGTGGGAATCATGGTGTTGTGTAGGCAGACAGGATGCAGAGAAGGAGCTGAGAGTTCTACACCATTGGCAGCAGGAAAAGAAGAGTGAGCCACCGAGACCAGGCTGGAAAATTTGAGACCTCACAGCCCACCCCACAGTGACATAGTCCTCTAATGAGGCCACATCTCCTCATTGTGCCACTCCCTGTAGCCAATCATTCAAATATGAGTCTACAGGAGACATTCCTATTTAAATCCCCACACTTGAGGGTGTGTGTGTTGGGGGGATAGTGCAATCTAGGTAAATATTGGTTACAGTGGAAAGGCTTAAAAACCAAGGAAATCTCTTGGAGCCTCAACCCTAGACAAAGAGCTACAGGCAACTGATGAATGTTGAGAGCAGGAGAAAGGCCTTCCCAGGGAAGAGCTCCCCAGTTGGCTATCTAATACCAGCTGGTCATCTACGTACATGTACATGTAATACATAGGGTAATATTATACATACTGAGGTTCTATGTATGTATTCAGAAACATATGTACACACACACATTCAAAAAGAGACTATGAATTTGAAAGGAGAAAGAGTAAATGGGAAGGATTGGACGGGAGAAAGGGAAGGGGAAGTTATGTAATTATAACCATAATTTTAATAAAATTTTAGAAAAATAAAAAAAACCCTCAGTAACACAAACAGTTTAACAACAGGAGTAAAGAAAGCGATGTCCCAGTTCTTACAGTCTAGCGCAGCAGGATGAACACAAATGCTTTCTCTTTACTCTCCATCAAAGCTGCTCTAAACAGAAGGACAAACGTCTCTAGGAAGGCCAGGAAGAAAAACTAGGGAAAATATTTCAAAGCTAAAAATCAAGTTAAAATTGATTCCCAGAATCTACACGGTAGCTCGCAACCATTTATGACTGTAGTTCCAGAGGGTCTGACTTCCTTTTCTGTCCTCCAAGGCATTGGGCATGCATGTGGTATCCAGACCTCCTGCAGATAGTTCCCATACACATGAAATCACATGAAGTAATATACAAATAAACTAAATTGAGTGACAACCAACCTGACAAGCCATCGGGAAGCTGAGACTGAAAGTCTAGATGGGATCCTTAGAATCATTCCATCAACAGCGGGACCAGGGACTTGGGAAGTATCCAATAGCTGTGGACATGCAGTGTGGCACCGTCCAATGTGCAAATACACATCTGTGTGGGTCACCCAGTAATGAACCCCACCAATGAAGAGGCTTGTGCTGTTTTTGCATCAGTCTCTTTCTCGGTTTCTGACAATCTCTGTCGCTTTCCCACCCAGATACATATAATTGTACACACCCTGAATTTAACATGCGTTCCTAATACCTCACTTTGACTATGACTGGTACCAAATAATTAGAAAAAAAAAACCTGGAAATCTTTTATTGTGAAAGGCAAGAGCTAAAAACAGAATAAAAATACCGGCAATGAGCATAAACAGTAAAGGGGAAGGAAGACAAATGCTCTTAATTAGCATGCCTGGAAGACTATGTGAAGACTAGTATTAGTAGAACGGAGAGTTTTTATTAAAAGATAATGAAGATAATAAAGACATGAGAATTTGGAAGTTGAAAATAAGACAGCAGAGACATGTAGGTTGAAGTCTCTGAACACAGTTAATATCAGCAAGAATAGAGGTTTCTGTTTCCACTGCCAAGAGGCTGACCCTGTCAGAATTACAAAGTACCCATGTCCCAAAGAGGAAATGAAATGATTAAAAATGCAAGACAAAGCTCTAAGGTTGGCATAACAATCTTCACACGGAAAAATTTGTACCTTAAATGAATATATTTTAATGGGCTTACTAATCTTACTTATTTCTTCTTCTTGTTTCACAGGTAAACTATTCCAAGCTGTCCTTTCTTAAGTGTGACAAGTGTTATCATGTGACATAGTTCAACTAATACTGTATGCACAGGTGTCATCACTCCCCTTTTAGGCTTGGCTTCCAAAATGCCTACCGAATCTCCAAGTTCTTCATCACTGGTCATGTCTTACCTCCACTCGCTTTGCGAATGAATGAGTTCAGTACTGGGGTGTCTCACAAGAGCTTAAGCAGCAATAGCCATGCTTTTGATACTGCTTGGAGTTTATATCCAAGAGCTGGGGCATCACTGGTCCTCAGCTATTCAGGGCTTTTACACAAGGCTGGGAGAAAATGAAGGACTTCTTTAAAGTTCTTGACTCAGGGATGCAGTAATTTGGAAGGATTTTCTTTATCATCAGTCTGGCACTATGTATGTGGGGTGAGGGAGAAGAGAGGAAGGGAGGGGGGAAAGAAGGCAGGAGGAGGGAGGGAGGGAGAGACAGACAGACAAGAAAGAGAGACTGAGAGACAGAAACACACACAGAGATGGAGTGCCTATTGAGAGACTGAGGCTATTAACTCATTTATATATTAGGCAACGACATACTAAGTGTGACATACTTGTGTACTGGACTCTGAAAAAGATGGGCTTTGTGCCTGGAATAAAGAGGAAAGTCAAATAGATACATAAGATAATAAAAATCTAGGTTGTTTTTAGCATCAGGAAGAAACTACCCAGAGAATGTTCTTTGGGGATGAGGGCCATGAACAGCTTTTCAGAAATGTTAAAGCCCTTCAAGAAGCTAAGCCGGACTGTCAAAGGCCTTTGAAACCACCCAAAAGTGATTGGGTTAAATGCTTTGTTTATTTATTTATTTATTTATTTATTTACTTATTTATCTATCTATCTGTTGCTTTAAGGTTTAAAAGGTGTTTGGGGCTGTCAAGGAGAGGGTGAATTACAGTAGACAATAAGTAGCTAGGTAAGATGTTTGAGAGTACTGGCTGGTTTTGTGTGTCAACAAGCTGGGGTTATCACAGAGAAAGGAGATTCCCTGGAGGAAATGCCTCCACGAGATCCAGCTGTAAGGCATTTTCTCAATTAGTGATCAAGGGTAGGAGGGACCATTGTAGGTGCTGCCATCTCTGGGCTGGTGGTCCTGGGTTCTATAAAAAAGCAAGCTGAGCAAGCCAGGGGAAATAATCCAGTAAGCAGCTTCCCTTGATGGTATCTGCAATAACTCCTGCCACCAAGTTCCTGCCCTGTGTCAGCTCCTGTCCTGATTTCCTTTGGTGGTGAACAGCAATGTGGATGTGTAAGCTGAATAAACCCTTTCCTCCTCAACTTGCTTCTTGGTCACAAGGTTATGTGCAGGAAAACAAACCCTGACTAAGACAAATTGGTACCAGCATTGTGCGGTATTCCTGTGACAGCCTGATCATGTTTTTGGGAGGACTGTGGAAAGACTTTGGAACTTTGAGCTAGAAGAGCCATTGGGATGTTAAAAGGTCTGTGGGATGTTCTGTAGGAGCTTGGAAGATAATGTTGAGAACAGTGCAAATGATGGAGGCCTGGCTTGTGAAATTTCAGAGGGAAGATTATAGACTCTTATCTGGGCCGTTGCTGTTTTGATTGTGAAGATTCTGTGGTTCTGGTTATCGAGGGGCCGAAGAATCAATTGCAATTAACAAGATACCAGAACTACTAAAGCGAAACCTTTGCATTGCTAGGACGATTGATGTTGGTTAGCTGGAGCTAAGGAATTAGCAGTGATTAAGAAGAGACCAGCATCACTGAGGTGAAATTTTCTGGGAAATGTTTCCTGAGAGCACAGAGAAGCTGTGTTCCAGAGGCAGCCACGGTTGTACCTCGTGTTGGCAGCCAGACTTGGTAATGTGTAAGAGTCACCCAGGTGGTACTGGTTTTGAAACATGAAGGGTTAGCAGCTGATGCTTGGCACTGTGAGAGGCCATTGGTGAAGGTGCAGCCTCGGTGACATTTGAAGGCCCAGGACTGAAGGGCTCATGCAGAGAAGTTGAGGCTTGGCACCATGAAGAAAGCCTATGAGAAGCCCAGTTGCAGCAGAATATAGCAGTGATTTGGAGATGCCAGTACCATGAGATGACCACCAAGAACAGTAGCAACAGTGGAGTACAGGCCGCTGGAGTCTAGAAGCAAGGTGTATGCTACAAAGGCCAGAGCTGGAGAAGTGGTTCAAGCCCTTGGAGGAGCTCAGATTGTGAGTGGATCCCAGACATTGGACAGTTAGAGTTTGATTTTGCTTTTGATTGTGACTATGCCCTGATATTTTTATCTCTTGAAGTAAGAAAGTATTTTAATGGAGCCCACAGTTAAGAGACTTTGAGTTGTAAAAAGACTTTGAATTTCAAAAGAGATTAGATATTTTAAAGATATTGAAATTTTGATATATAAGATTTTGTAAAGACTGTGGGACTTTTAAAGTTATTTAGATCTTGGGATGCATAAGAAAGTAAGGGTTGAAGCTTAATTGTGACCTGTTGGTGTGTCAAGTTGACACGAGTTGGAGTTATCAGGGAGAAAGGAGCCTCCCTTGAGGAAATGCCTCCATGAGATCCAGCTGTAAGGCATTTTCTCAATTAGTGATCAAGGCCAGAGGGCCTGGCCCATTGTGGGTGGTGCCATCCCTGGGTTGATGGTTCTGGGTTCTATAAGAAAGCAAGCTGAGCCTCATTTATAATAGTCAGAAACTGGATACAACCCAGATGTCCCTCAACAGAGGAATGAATATATAAATTGTGGTACATCTACACAATAGAGTACCACTCGGCTATTAAAAACAGTGAATTTATGAAATTCTTAGGGAAATGGATGGATCTGGAGAATATCATCCTGAGTGAGGTAACCCAATCACAAAAGAACACACATGGTATGCACTCTCTGATAAGTGGTTATTAGCCCAGAAGTTCAGAATACACGAAGTACAATCCACAAACCACAAGAAACTTAAGAAGAAGGAAGACCAGAATGTGGACACTTCATTCCTTCTTAAAAGGGGGAATCAAATACTCATGGAAGGAGTTGCAGAGACTAACTATGGAGCAGAGACTGAAGGAAGGACGATCCAGCCTGATATAGCTGTCTCCCGAGAGACTGTGACAGTACCCAACTAATACAGAAGTAGAGGCTCACAGCCATCCATTGAACGGAGTACAGGGTCCCCAAATGAAGGAGCTAGAGAAAGGATCTATGGTGCTGAAGGGTTTGCAGCCCCTTAGGACGAACAACAATATGAACTAACTAGTACCCTCAGAGCTCCCAGGGACCCAACCACCAACCAAGGACTATACATGGTGGGACTGATTGCTCCGGCAGCATGTGTATAGTAGATGGCCAAGTCGGTCATCAATGGGAGGAGAGGCCCTTGGCCCTGTGAAGGTTCTGTGCCCCAGTGTAGGGGAATGCCAGGGACAGTAAGCTGGAGAGGGTGGGGTGGCGAGCAGGGGGAGGGGGGAGGGAACAGGGGTTTGTTCTTGTTGTTTTTCTTTTTTTTGAGGGGCAACTGGGAAATATGACATGTAAATAAGGAAAATAGCTAATAAAAGAAGAAGAAGGAAAAAAAAGCAAGCAAGCTGAGCAAGTCATGGGAAGCAATCCAGTAAGCAGCATCTCTCCATGGCCTCTGCATCAGCTCCTGCCTCCAGGTTCCTGCCCTGTGTGAGCTCCTGTCCTGATTTCCTTTGGTGATGAACAGCAATGTGGATGTGTAAACTGAATAAACCTTTTTCTTCTCAACTTGCTTCTTGGTCATGATGTTTTGTGCAGGAATACAAACCCTGACTAAGACAGTGAGGATACAGGAGAATTTAGGATATTTTTGCAGTTTATTAAAATGTAAAATCAAGAAGAAACTGTCTGCTACAGGTAATATTTTAGCAACACCAAACTTAACAATGGTCTTGTTATTCTCTCTTTGCAAGGACTCTTTTGTTGGATGACTTCATTGCTTGTCATAGGAAAACACACTTTAGTTTCAAGAAATATTAGCCATGGCTAATTTAAGTGGTGAGACACCCTTAGGTTTAGCTGAGGATGAACTGCCTAATTGAGATTTCTGATTGAATCTCTGCTATGGTGCAGAATTCTTATCCCAAATAGAAGAGATGAATCATTACACTTGGTTCTTTTATTGGTTTACATAAGAGACTGTTCAAAATGAACTGCACGATTTTGTCTGCTGCACTGTATTAGGACAAAGAACGTTGTTCGTTCCCTAGACTACTAGGGCACACTGGACAAAGCAAAGGGAATAGCATTTTTCTCTGAATTTATTTATTTATTTTTTAAAGTAAAGAGCAGATATCTTTTGGTAGAAAAAGAAGTAAGAATACTCACTCATTCAGTTCTTGAAAGAGATGGCTAGCATACTTACAAACAAGCCTCGATTCTACTTCTGAAAGGATGAACACCATAAATGGCAGGAATATCTGACTCCAGAGACCAAGCTGATACAGTCATAGGGATATGGTTTCACACAGTCCATTTGGGCTGGAAACCTCCAGACAGTTCCTGTTCTCATAGTAGAGCTTGTATGAGAAACAATCAGGTCCTGGCCATGGCTTTACAAGGCAGTGGGATCACCTGTCTTTAGGGCTGTGACACACATTGAGAAGATAAACAGAAATCGGGCCATGCTGGCACACACCTTTAATCCCAGTATTTGGGAGGCAGAGGAGGCAGATTTCTGAGCTCGAGGCCAGCCTGATCTACAAAGTGAGTTCCAGGACAGCCAGGGCTACACAGAGAAACCCTGTCTCAAAAATAAAAATAAAAAAAAAATGAAAGAGAGAGAGAGAGAGAAGATAAGCAGAGTTCTCCTGAAATATCCAAGATTACAACTCAGGGAAAAGACTTGGATTTTGATTCAGTTCTGGTTTATTCTTAATGAAATTTGGTTCAGTGGGCTCATCTATGAAACGTTGTCGTTGCCAATGATTATGTAGATGTAGAAGTCAAAGTTAACTGAATATACAGACTTTCCTTGTCTTTGTGATGTACTAAAATACCTTCCATAAATTAACATTTTATTCTTGTGTGTATTCAGTTCACATGCTTAGCCTCTGGAAGTGTTTATAAGTTAAGCAAATGGCCGTGGGTTTGTATAGGCAGCTATTCATCTACTCAACCAAAGTTCAGGTCACCTCCAGAGTTAGGTTTTGTGATTGAAGGAGAAAAACATACTAATATTGTTTAGAATCTTGGTCATCAACTGTGTGTTTTTTATATTGTCGTCCATACAGAAACTAGTAATATAAAGATACGGAATTTTAAGAGTAACAGAAAAGCCAAAGGATATCAATTAAGAATAGTTAAAATTGCTGTACTTGTGTTATATTACCATTTTTCTCTATTTATTTTGAATTAAATAGTCAATTACAATTGTCTTTTGAGAAGGCTAGAGTGGCTACTCCTCAGCAGCCTGGACACTAATGGTTTGGTGACACAGAGGGAGTCAATAGGCTCCATGCCATTGGTCTGGAAGCTGCAGCAAGGTTCTTTCTATCCTCAGTCTGTATGCAGCTGCAAGAGCACAGTGATGGGAAGGGAAAGGTCAGATGTAAATGTGTACCTACTTATTTTTCATAAATGCGAAAGAAGAAGACTCCATGAAGAGCACACTGGGTTGCCCAGCCCCAAGGTGGGAAGACCAAGGGAGTTGTGATGGGCTGAGTTCATCCTGAATGTTCTGCCTACATTCCTGCTGGGTCCTCAGCAGCTCAGAAACTTGCTCTAGAGTAAGAAATAATAGGGGGCTTCTGTTTTGCAAACATAAGAGGATGACTCAAGAGGCTCTACTCTCATTTGGGGGGGTCGGTGTCTAGAAACTTTGTTTGAGCAAGTGTATTAATCTTATCATAAAGCAAGTAAGAAGCTCACAAACTTCTTCAGCAGGACACTCAGATCTTCTTTCTACCTGTGAAACTGCACACTAATTTAGAAAAGCTATTTAATACTTTTTTCCATTAGAAAAAAATTACTGGTGAGTAGGACAAGTGGATTCTTCTGAGATATTTTGGGCATCATTAGAGAAAGTTTTACTTGCCTTAACCTCAGATTTAAAAAGAAAATGACTGTTTTCTCTGAGTGTGAAGATGATACCCATACACCCAGACCAGGAGCAAGGTCGAATGCCATGCTTTGTCATCTTGCTGAGTTCTTCAAACTTTGGTTGCATCCGCATACAAGATGGACAAATAGATACTAATAATCTCCAATGACTGAATCACATTCCTGGTTTTCCCCGTGTTGTCTGATGAGATACAGTTTTGTAAATAACCCTTTGCATATGTTTCTCTGGCTTTTTGTTTCAGAACAGGAACAAAATACAAATCATGGGTCTTGAGTATTTGTCTGATATGCCCTCCCCAACCTGCCCTCAGAAACACATAAAACCAATGGGTACCTATGAAAGTGTCATAGGGAAAAAAATCTAATTAAAACAAAACCATGAAGACTTGCTGTCGAGTGTCTTCCTGTTTTCTTCTTTTTGTTCTGTGCTGTCAGAGCAGTGCTGGTATAATCTCTGGAGTTATTTTTTCCCTTTGTTTTGGTCCCAGGATGTAACAACATCATTAAGAAGAAAGCCAGAAGACAAGACCCAGCTATTAGAATGGAACACGTGTAGGGACTGCTGGCCTTGGTGTTGATGAAGCTGCGGAACAGACAGAACTCTTCCACATCTTTGTTAGGAACATGAAATGAGACAATCAATTTGGATAAAGGTCTGGCTGCTTTTGTAAAACTAAGACAGATGTAGAATCTGCCACTTGACACAGTGAGTTTTGCTTCTAAGTCCTGACATAAAGGGACAAAAAAGACGTATAGTCAATGTTGATTGCAGATTTATCCAGAATAACTCTAAACTGGAAACAAGGCTTGTGATTATCAACAAGATAAACAAAGTACAGTGTGTTCAGCCAGTGGACTACTGCAGCACCAGAAAGGATAAATTACTGATTCATACACACATGGAACAAATGTCAGATTTTTTTTTTTATGCTGAATGAGAGAAGCCTTACAATAAAATTTCAATATAATTCCACTTACACTATGTTCTAAAATGGGAAAAACTGATTTGTGGATACAAACATGAAGCCAGATGTGAAAGAGTCACGTGTGTAATCTTAGTACACTGAAGGTTATCAAGGCATGAGAAGTATAAAATTTGAGGGCAGCCTGGGCAATATCATGAGATCTTGAGTCAAAAATAAAAAATAAAATGCAACCTTTGTGTCAGTGCACACAATGGTGTCCTCCACCCTCCTGGAGACCTGTCTGCAAGGGAGTTAGCCCAGATGCGTGGATAGGAAGGCTTCTCTTGTGCCTGAGGCTGTACACAAGGCCAGGTAAAGAGGGATGCGTTTGGGTGACTGCCCAGGCTTTTGAATACTTTTCCCATTTGCAATGCTGTTACAGGCTTTTCCCTGTCCAATCACAGGCCTCCTGCTGCACTAGTGTAACTGGACAGGGAAAATCCTGCTCTTGCTTTTTGTTTGGTTGCCTTTAGGTCAAGGCATCCCTAACACAGTCCCTAGCAGTAGTTTCCTGGGGTGGAGAATAGAGGCACCTTGTACACAGTTCCTGAATCCTGGGGTGCCTTCCTATTACCCTTTAAGATGAGGGCAAGGTGACTTGGGTGCTATCACAGTTGTAGATTCTTCTAGGCCCCATGCCTAAAGGTCTTACTTCCCATCTCAACAACAGAGACTTCCTGGCTGTGTGGCATTATAATTCCCAGGCCTAGGAGTCTGCAGAAGCTATACTCAATAACTTCTGTAGAAGTAGTTAATGGCGAACATAGCACCAACATAGAAAATTCTCCTAATGGTGGTTTCTTGCCTTTCAGTTGATGTCAAAAAAAAAATACCTAAATACCACCAACTATCACTTGACTTATGAATTTATCTGCCAAGACAGATGCCAGATGACTTCTCTCATTTGATAGCTAAAGCAACAAGAAAACAGATGAAAGTTATGGCTTTCAGAGCGTCGTGACTGTGCTGTAGCCATGCACCTGCAGGCCCACTTTCTTGTCTATCTACTGTCAGGGAGCTTTCTGAGGCAGAGTGTGGCCGTTTGTATCTATCAGAGCACAGGAAACAGAATTATGTGCTCAAAGGTTTTTTTGTTTGTTTGTTTGTTTGTTTTGTTTTGTTTTTGTTTTTGTTTTGTTTTGCTTTTCAGATTCTAAGTGGGAATATAAGGTCCAGCATTTCATGGACTCTTGTCATGAGCTACCTAGAAAGTCAACAATGACTGGGAAGGTATGATAATAACTTTACTATGTATATTTTGTTTTGGTGTATGGTAGTGTTACATACTGTGAAACAAGGATGTTGCATTACATAGGATCATTATTTGTCAAACTCATTGGCATACATTGAAGATTTTTTTGCACTTTCTTTAGTGTTTGTGTAGAGTTTATTCCTCAAAACTATGAACCAATGTTACTCTAATTAATAATGTCTAGGTTGAGGTTTTATACAGGTAAGCTGTGCTGATGCCAGCAATTTAAGATTTATTTTCAAAATTTTCATTAGGAGGGTCTTGGAGGATGGCTCAGCAGTTAAGATTAAGAGCACTGTCTGCTCTTCCAGAGGTCCTGAGTTCAAATCCCAGCAACCACATGGTGGCTCATAATCATCTGTAATGGGATCTGATGCCCTCTTCTGGCATACAGGTATACATGCAGATAGAACACTCAAATACATAAAATAAAGAAATCTTTTTTAAAAAAACTGATTAAAAACAATAACGATTTTAATTATGCGTGTACCTGCAAGTCTGTGAGTAGGTATGTGTGTGTGAGTGCAGGTGGCCGTAGAGACCTTGGAGTCCCTGGGAACTGGAATATCTGGTAGTTATAAAATGCTCCACATGGGCCCTGGAACCTAATTCAGTATATAAGTAGTATGTGCTCTGAACTGCTGATCCATCTCTCTAGCCCCAGTTTAGAAAAATTATAAAATGAGATGGGTTAATCACAGGACTGTATAGATTGGTAGAAGTGTGATTAAAAAAGAAAATAGAGGACCTACAAGCAGTTTAATGTATATTGAAGCATTAGTGGTGTGTGAGTGTGAGTGTGTGTGTGTCTGTGTGTGTGTGTCTGTGTGTGTGTGTCTGTGTCTGTGTGAGTGTGTGTGTGTGTCTGTGTCTGTGTGAGTGTGTGTGTGAGTGTGTGTGTGAGTGTGTGTGTCTGTGTGTGTGTGTGAGTGTGTGTCTGTGTGTGTGTGTGTGTGCTCATGTGTGTATTCCTGTGTGAGATGTGGGCCATGATAACTGCATGGAGGTTGGTGGACAATGCCACGAGTTCATCTCTTTTGAAGTAGGTCACCTCTGTCTGTTATTGGAAAGCATGCTCCAAGTTGGCTGTCCCTCAAGCTTCCGAGGAGACTCTCCTCTTTGTCTCTCCTTTCACTGTAGCATGATTTCAGATACTAGGCCTACTGGTTTTACGTGAGCTTGAGAATTTAAATTCAGACCTTCATGCTTGTGTGGTAAAAGTATTGCCCACTGAGTAATCTCACTAGCCTCAAATTATTCCTAAATAGCAAATTCCACTATTTAAGGTTTTTTTTTTTTTTTTTTAATTACTGGAATCTCATTAAGTTTATTCAACCCTTTTCAACACTGTATATCAACTTGATCTTTTCTTCCTCTGAGTTATTTTCCAAAATAGAGCAGACACTATATAATTTGACACTTGATTATGCCTTTTTAGAATCATGTAGGTAGTGTTTATCATCTTGACTTGCAAATAAACTTCATGAGGGCGCATTCTGATTGCATTGCTATAAACTCTTCATCCTCGGATTCTCCCTCCAGTACTAACAACACTTACAAGAGTGCTTACTTCAGGATAATGTCTACCAGTCCAGCTAAGCTTTGACATACACATACATAGCAACCGTGGCTTTTTTGTTATGCTCAATGAAGTCTGTACTTTGTGCTTCAAGGATGGCCTACCTCCGAGTACTACACCAGTTTGTTTCCTGGATAGAGTCCAGTTTCCATTTCATAGCATTGAGTGTTCACTATTTATAGCTCAATTGTTTTCATAGAGAAGAGAGGCCATGAGACGTTGATAGAGTGGAGCCAAATGAAATTTCTCCAGCAAAGTAAACTCAGATTTATTGAGCTGCATTTGGCAAGTTTGTGGCATGCTTCTTCCCTTGACATTCTTCAGGGACACCATGGCAGTGTGGAAAGCTGGTGAAACAAAGTGACATCTGTACTTGCAGCCAACCAACACCTTTACTCAGAGACAACAGTTGATTTTTGATTATAAAGTCATCATGGAATGGTTTGCATTAGGACTGCCTTTTTGCCCAGTGACCCACTGCTCTTGTTTTTACTCAAAGATTGATGACCCCATGAAAAAAGAACTGGGACTATATGAGCTGCTCATTCCAGGAGCAACTCTCGGATTTATGAACAGAAGTAATTAATCTATAACAAGGAGATACTTAAAATCCAAGATCTAGATTGTGAAACTCAAAGGACAAGGATTGATAAATATCATGCAATACATTTTCTGCCTTTCCCATATTGAACTGATGTTATATGCTATAGGCTGAGTTCTCATTTGAAAATATTTATTTACCATAACCACTGTTCATGGATCCCAGGCTACAGCAAAACTCACCATGTAGCTGAGGATGATCTTGATTTCCTGACCTGCCTCTCTCTTTTCCCAATACTGGGATTACAACTATACCCCACCACATCTGGTGATACTGTGAGTTAAGCCCAGTAGCTTCCTGCAAGGTAGGCAAGCACTCTGTTCAGAGAATTAAACTTCCAGTCTTAGCTCTTGTTTTTTTAAATACATGAGTTTTTTTTTGGAACAAGTCAAAAACATAAAATGCAAAATTTTTGATGCCATTTCAGGAGATAAAATTCTAACCTAAACTTTTTTTATTTCTAATTCCAGAGAGCACTCATTATCCTTCACATCAGGAGGGATTGTGCAGAGTCTGACTGTGTCTGTGAATTTCCTCAGCTCTGCTCATGTGGATAAAAGGTCTTCTTTCTTCCCCACAGACACCCAGGGTGACTCATCAGTTGGTACGGGGTAAGACATATCTGTCTTTTATTTCATTTTTTGACACAGTTCTATGATGGCAACCTTTGAAATGATCCCCCAAATCTATCAGACTTGGCAAAGAAATCCTTTTATTAAAATTATTTTTATTACAGTAAGAATCACATAAAAGTTTACCACTTTAACTATTTTTAACTGTACAGTTCAGTAGTGTTAAATATTGTTATTTTGTGGAATGAGTTTATTCCTTTCTGATCTTGCTAAACAGAAATGGGATATGTAATATACTGTTATGTATAACATAAGACATAATATAACAATGGTTGCCTGGGGCTGAAGTACGTGAGAAGTTTTGTCTAATGAATATAAAGTTTGTATTTTGCAAGTTTTGAAGAAAATGGCACTGATGCAGAAGATGCTGTCTTTTCTCTAATGAATGTTTTGATACCTTTGTTGAGAACCAAATGGCCATAGTTGATTAGGTCATCGCTCTTTAGTTTATTTCAGGATCTCTGTTCTATTTCCCTGGCCTGTGTGGTAGTACTGAGCTGCTTTTCTTACTTGCTGTCTGCGGTGTACTTTGAAATTGCATGTTGAGATTCATGAACATTGTTTTGTTTCTTCAGGATTGTACTATTTGGGAATACTTTATACACATATATAAATTTAATCCTGTGAGAAATGGTATTGGTATTTTCATAAAAAGTTGGTTGAGTTGGTAGATTGGTTTTAGTAGTATATTATTTAGTAATATTTTCACAAAATTTATTCTGTTTACCCATGAACACCAGATACCTTTCCACCTTCTAATAGCTTCAGTTATTAAGCATCTTTAGTTTTCACTGTAGAGTCATGCCCTCTGATGGGCTTATTCCTAGATTATCTATCTATCTATCTATCTATCTATCTATCTATCTATCTATCTATCTATCTATTTTCTATCATCTGTCTGTCTTCTATCTGTCATCTATCTACCTATCTATTTTCTATTGATCAATCTATCACCTATCTATCTATCTGCCTGCCTGCCTGCTTGCCTGCCTGTCTGTCTGTCTGTCTGTCTGTCTAAAGCTATTGTGAAATGGGCTGTTTTGCTTTTTTTTTCCTTAGCATGTTTATTATTGGTATGTTGTGTATTGATTTAGTATCTAACTACTTCTTCTGAAAGTGTTTATGAGATCTAAGATTATTCTGGTGAGGTATTTAGGATCCATATTTCACATGGAAATAATTTTATTTCTTATTTTTCATTTACATCATTATTATTTATCTTGTCTTATTGCTGTAACTAATATTTCAAGCACTATTCTGAATAATAGAAAGGGTGGACAGCTTAGTCTCACTTCTAAGTTTGAGAAATTGTGTTAATTTTTTCCCTATATTATGATATTGACTGTAGTTTTGCTGTATATAGCCTTCATAAACCTAACCTATGGTTTTTTTTTATTCCTAGTTTCTTTGACTTTTTAGTGTGAATGAATAATTCATGGTGTCAGGAGCCTTCTCTGCATTTTGTCTGATAACCATGCTGCTGCTTCTCCTAGTGTGATGGTTAATGTGAATTTTTAATTTAATGATTCTGGAATTACCTGGGCATGGGCCTCTGGGCATGCTGTAAGGTATTACCTTGATATCATACATTGACTCACTGACCACAGACACTGCCCTGGGTAGGATCCTGGCTGTGTAAACAGAAAAAGGGACAGAGCAGCATGCATACAATTGCCAGTTTCTGTTTCCTGATCGTGGGTGTAATGTGCTCAGCCTCTTCAAGCTGCTGAGAGGCAGTTACTCATTTTTTGTTCCCTTTATCTTAGAGGCTTGTCAGTTTGCATAGTGCTGGGATCTTTTCTAATTCTCATGTGTTTGTCTTGGAAATGCACACTAGTCCACGAACTCTTTCTTTCTGTTTTCTTCTCCCCTCTCCCCTCTTTTTCAGTGATACTGATTAACTTTTTATTTCACAGCATGCTCTTCTGGCTTCTAAGGTTTCCGGTGAGAGGATAGATGTTGGTGTGATAGGTTTGCCTCCATGAAATAAAAATTCTGTGTCAGCTTGTGATATTCTTTTCTGTTCTGTGTTCTTGTTATTTTAACTATTGTTTCATGTGGAGAGGTTCTTTGTTACTCAAGTCTGTGTAAAGCTTTAAATAACTCTTGTATTGTGATGTCTTGTTTTCCTTCCTGGATTCGAGAAACTTTTTATGACTTTCTTGAGTTGGTTGTCTATGTCTTTAGTCTGTATCTAAGTTACCTGTTTTGTGACACATCTGTGAATTGAGTCTCCTAATTGTGTCCCAGAGGTCTTGAATATAGTGTTCAGGATGGTTTATTTATTTATTTTCTTTTCTGGTTTCTGACTGTTCCTCAGCCCTGTCTTCCAGTCCTGATGCTCTTTCTCCTGTCTGGTTTGTCCACTGGAGACTCTTTCACAGAGTTTTATTGAGTTACTGAGCTTTTTGCTTCAAGATTCATTTTTTTTCCTTCAGCATCTATCATTTGTTGAGCTTTGCATTAAAAATTGCTGACTTTCTCATTCAAGGTTGGAATTCTCATCTAGGTTTAACTTAACTGCTTCATTCATTAGCTTACTAATTTGAGTCCTCTTTGAAGACACTGGACATGGATCATTTTGAAAACTGGACTTCTAATTACATCACCATCTTGAGGTTAAAGAGCTGTGATCTCTTCAAGAAGTCATATTGTCTTGCTTTTTATTTCTTACTTTTCTATTCTACTGTGTGTGCATCTGTTTGGATGGATGTATCTTATTTCTATTTTCCTATAGTAACTCTTCTTAGTTAGCAGTTTTATTTGTTTGTTGTTTCTGAGACAGGGCTTCTCTGTGTAGCCCTGGCTATTTTGCAACTCACTCTGTAGGCCAGGTTGGCCTCAAACTCAGAGATCTGTTTCTCAAATTCTGGGATTAAAGGTGTACACCTCCACTGCCTGGTAGCAATTATTTTTAAAATTAATTTTCTTGTACCACTCAGAGAGGAGAAAACATCCTAACATTAGAGTAACAGCAGAATTCAAACAAATTTTTATTTACTTCATATTAAGGCTATTGTGTCATGTTGTGTCATTTCTTACACCTTTGGTAAATTTCTTTTTCTTTCTTTCCTTCCTTCTTTTTTCCTTCCTCCTTTCTTCCTTCCTTCCTGTCTGCTTCTCACCTTTCTTTTTTCCCTTCCTTCCTTCCTTCCTTCCTTCCTTCCTTCCTTCCTTCCTTCCTTCTTTCCTTCCTTCCTTCCTTCCTTCCTTCCTTCCTTCCTTCCTTCCTTTGGCATTTGAAATTACCCATGCACTATGCTATATGCTTCTATAGTGCCTGGATAGAATTTATATCATGATACTCTGTAATGGAATTTTTCCATGGTGAATAAATGCCTGTGAGGGAGACAGCATTATTAAAACAAAACAAAACAAAACAAAACAGAATGAAAAAAAAACCCAATTCCAACAATGGAAACGTCATCTCCCCAATGAAATGATGTGAAGTAAGGTTAGTGGTTGCCAGGTACCTCAGGATTACCACTGAGAAAGTGATGGGGTTTGTCAGGATGAGGAGTACAAAATGAATACTCCCAGGATCAAGGTGGGCCTGGCAAGTGACAGAAGAGGGGTTAGTTTGAATCAAAAGCTGGACAAAGTGGGTGTGTCCCCATCAACTTACTGTCACAGGAGTGTCTTGAATCTCTGAAGGAAGACAGCTGTCACCTCTTACTCACTGTCCATAGAGGTTAAACAAGACCCTCTACTGTGTATCATCAGTCTCTCAAAGGGAAGTCAGAATCTTGAAATATACTGATAATTTTAACTGTACTGGTGTGTAAGATCAATACAAAATATTTAGGAATATTGCCTGTTTTCTGGTGGTAGGCAGTATCTCCACTGAGTTCTAAAAGTCTTTGGTTTCTAGATTGCAAGAATAGACTAAAAATAGTCAATCACTAGAGTCTTAGCTCAGTTGCATATCTCAGATCACTCAAAACTAGAGGTTGCTCTCTTGGCTCATCACTCTGGATCAAAGTAACTCAACTGCTTGATACATAGACATTGTTTCTCTAAGCACTATATTTATCTTAGTTGTACTAAGAGAGACTAGTGTGACAACTCATATCACACTTGAAAATAATACATGGCTTGCTGCATCCCAAACCTCTGTCTTTTATTTGATTCATCAGATCTGGATTGAATTTCAGCAAATTTGAAGAGATAAATATATCAGTGCTTGCCTCAATCAATTCCATGAACTGAACAACTGATGAGACTTCTCTCTTTGGTGCCCATCTTCTTGTTCTTACCAGATTGTTGGGAACATTGATATTTCTCTTATGTCTTCCATTTGTTCTCTCTCTGGCTCTGTCTCTCTTTTACATATACACATTTGTGCATATGTGATATCTATATGTTTCTTATGTGTGTATGTTGTATGTATTTGAGCGCAGATGTATGTACCTGTGTGTGCATACCGAAGCCAGAGGAAAGAACACTGGGTAACCTGCTCTATCTGCCTTTGCTTTATTCTCCTAGGACTGGGTCTCTTTCTGAATCTCTTTAACTCTTACCTTTTTTGGGGGGTGGCTAGTCTGGCTTGCAAGAAATCTCCTGTCTCTTACTCTCACCTTCAAGATCTGGAGTTATAGGCACAAGTGGCCATCCCTGGCTTTTCTGTGGGTGCAGGAAATCTGAACTCTGATCTTCATACTTGTTTGGCAAGCATTTTTATCCATTGAGCCTTATGCCCAGCATGAGATCTGTCTTTCAATAAGATTGGAGTAGTAGTTGTACTATATTCCCTTCTCAGCTCAATTAGGTAACCCTATACTCATGCGTATGCTAACAGTAATCATGGCGATATTAGGTTTAAAAACAACAAGGGTACAGGAAGTTAGGAGGAAAAAATGGGAAAAGAATCAACAGGAGTAGCCTCTTAAAGTTTGCATCCCCAATGAAAACTGACTTCCCATTTCCAAAAGAATCAACTGCCAGTAGTTACTCAAACAGGAATTGGACTAAGAGACCCCTTCCCATCCTTACTGGGATTTTGTCAGGCTTGAATTTACCCAACCACTTTAATTCCCTGTGTGAAAGAGCCATGCCATTCCCAGAGAAACACTGTTTTGGTACAATCATCCACTGCCTCTGGCTCTTATGATTTTTTTGACTTCTCTTTTTTCATGATGTCTGAGTCTTAGGAGTGTGGGGAGGGCTAATACAGATGTCTCATTTAGGTCTGAGCACTTTGTAGTCTATTATTCTCTTCAAAATGACTACTGTTGTGTCTTTGCATCAGTTACTATCTACTGAAAAAAGAAAGCTCTCTGTTTAGGGTATAGCTATGAGTGTAAGGATGGAAACTTAGAAAGTTTAGCATTGTGTCCACTTAGCACAGTAACAGTAGTAGGTTCTCCCTTGTGGCCTACTCAACCTACTCAGCAAGCAGTTCTTGGCCTAGTTAACAGGGCCTGGTATGTGTTACATTTTGTGGGGGAGGCCTGAATCATAATCAAGAAGTGGTTGGTTACTTCCATAACATTTGTACCACTATTGCACTGGTGGTCATATGTTGTCAAGCTAGTTATTATTGTACCTCACAGGCTCCAGAGCTCCCCAATAGCTAGGATAGCACCTTCTAGCTCTGTGAAAGGCAGACAGTGGGGATGAAATTTCCAGATTAGTATCAGCTTGATCCTTACATGTTGTATGATTCAAGTATTTGATATCATTAGCAACTGTTGTTTTTAAACAAAAATCTCAAATGTTCAGTTTTACCAATAAAGATTCAGGAGCCAGATGCTGGAGTGAAGGTCTGCTAGTTCAGAGAAACAGAGAAAACACCCAGCTGACCTTCCTTCTCAGTTGATATCCCAAAAGAGAAGGAAGCTCTCCTTTTCATGGTATCTCAAAAACCTTCAAACAGAATATTCCTCCCTTCTACTTCCTGAGAGTAGGAGTATTCATCCTCCCGACTTCCTCTTACCCTCTATGTTTTCTCTATGTTCACTCCCTGACAGCTAGTTGCTTGCTCCACCTCTTGACCTATTTATTTCATCCAGCACCGTGAAAGCTAGACAGTAAGGATGAAGTCATTGACTTTTTAAATCCTGTTTACAATAAATGGAAAGCTCTTGGATTAAAGGTGTGTGCTAGGGCTGAGCCACACCACAACTAGAAACAGGTTTTTCTAGCAAGCCATACAATCTTGAGGCTCACTATGTGGTCAAATATCCTACAACAAACAATAATGTCTTATTATCAAGTACGCACTGCTTATTATACCCTGCCTTCCCCTCTTTCATCATGCATAATATTTCTTGCCCCATTATTCTCATTTTCTCCCTATAAAAGCTCCATTCTATCCTTCTTTTCAAAGATTCCCTCATGGTCTCTATTTTCTTGGTACTCCAGTTTAAGTACATCTATCTGAAAACTCAAGGCTAGCATTCACATAATAAAAAGAGCATACAGATCTTCTTTGGTAATTTCATACATGAATGCAAAAATGTATTCAGATGGTATCCACCACCTCCTTCCCATTCCATCTCCCTCATATCACAATTCTTGTTCTTCTGCCTTGCTTGTCTTCATTATCATCGTCTTCTTTCCTGCCATCAGTGATTGTTATTAACAAATTTATAGATGACACAGCCACTGTTCCTTGGGCAATCATCATGAGCACCTTTACAGAACCACTGACTTAACATAATGATATTAGAGATGCTTTTGGAGTTCTACATGTTTGTTAAGTGTTATCTCACTGGTGCTATATGGAAAAACACCCACATCTCTGTTGTATATGAGCATAAGTATTTATTTGTATTTCAACATGCTAAGATTGGCTGGTATCCTGCTGTACGAACCTGGGTTTGGCTAGGATCTCATGCTGTTCCATGTATCCTCCATCCTTCCTAGGCTACTTAAATGAAAGCATAGTCTTAGAGTGAAAAAAATAAAGTATCAGAGATCAATTGTATCTGCGAAAGCCTACTTCACCTCTAGTGTATGTCACATACACTAATACTCCATTAGCCAAAGCAAAGCACATGGCCAATACTAATACCAAAAGCACTTATTAAAGTGAGGGCGGACTAATGAATATCTCCTGAACGGTAATGTAATGCATGGCATCTGAAGCAGTACATTTTTCACTAGTTTGTAAGCTGGGAAATACAATCTGAGATCTGCTAGAGATTGTTTTGACATCCACAGAGAAGGAATTTGCACTGGAACACTGTCAGTGATGGATAAATTCAGTTGGAAGACAGGTACAGATATTTGGACATCTGGCTGTACTAAAAAATACCTACAGTGAATACCTTTATGGTAGATAAACTAATATTTTTGTTTTTTCTATTTTAGTTCTTGTAAACCAAAGTTCTTAAATCTATATTTATGACTAAACAGGAAGAAGTTATTTTCAGTGTATAGATGGATAATTCAATAAAGGATATATTTATATTTGTTATATTGATATATTTATTTGACAATTGTTTGAATGTAGAGGTATTTTAGAAATTCGATTCAAAGTTAGATTTAATTCAATACAATATGATTTAGTCAAAGACTTTTAATATCCTGAAATATAGTAATTTACTCAGTCATATTCCCAAAGAGGAGAATAAGTTAAGTATCAAAGTGAAACTGGTGACCAGAAAGAGACCTAAAGTGTTGAGGAGAGTCCAGAAAGATCTGTTGGTTGGAAGTTGCACAAAGATGTTAGTAAAGACACAGAGACAATACTGGCTTAAATGAGATAAGCATATTTATTTTCTTTCTGTCTGGAACCGTAAGTTGTCCAAGACTGGCTAGGCATTCCACTATACTCTTGGTTCTGCCCTTTATTTTATTTTCCAGGTCTGCTTTCCCAAGTCTTCCATCGCACCACAAAAGGACACAAGTGAAGACATCAGTGTTGAATTAAAGTAGATTTTATGTAGCTTGAAAGGTCCTTAGGAGCGGTTCTGATCACAAAGTCCTTAGGAGTGGTACTTAGAACTAATACACAGCACCTTGGCTGAGTCCTGATTTTAATGGGTGTGGAGTGGGTATGAGAAGGCCCACATGGTGTCAACTTACGTATTCCAATGTGTTTAGTTCATAGTCCACAGTGAACAATGTGATTAGGTTTGAGCAGTTCGTGTATTAGGTGTGAGTTCTTGCTCTATTGGAATGGAGGTGGATGTTATGAATAATCCCATTTATAGAATGGAGCATCATTAAAACAGAAAATAATTTTTCTGGTTTTTTAGTCACAATTGTCTTGTTAGTAGTTTGTATACATGTGGACATGTATGTGCATGTGTTGGTCTTTTCAATAGAGAATGTAATTCAGTGTGTGTTGTAGGCTCCTACTGTATGCTCTTAGATCTTTATCTTCTCAATTTGAATTGGTTTTTCATTTCCTTTATAGCAATATGTGAACATGTACATCCACTTAGTTCTTTCTAGCATTGCTCTAGCAAGCCCAGAATTCCATTTTGAGCCAGGTATTGGGTGTTGGCTATAATAGATGATTGCTGAAGACATTAATTCAATAAGTGTCAGATTTCAACCTCTGAAATGCCTTTCAGGCCAGGATTATAGAGCAGTCTTTTTGATTTTACATAGCCTCTGCACCTTTTAAGTGATACTAAATTTCATATACTCCTATTTTTTTGTCACCAAGGAAGATCAAATTGACCTGACATAGAAGGCAAACCCTGTTACAGATTATTTTTGACACCAAAAATAATTTCTCAGTAACTGCTCCATCTAGCTGGATTTCACAAAGCAGGCTTTTGTGTATTCATGTTCCTTGTTGACAATTATTCTGAATTTACTGTCGTCTTTTATGAGACATTTCAGATGCTTTATCCAAATCCATACCTTGAGGTAGCATCTGTCCATGGGGATACATTAGATAAAGAGCAATATTTGTATGCTTTTAATAACGCTTTAGAGATCTTATAATACACTCCACCCTGTGCAAGCTCCCTGAGAGAATGTATTTCTGCCTTTGGAGCTCTTATAAGCTGGAGTTTACAATAGCTATGAGGTGCTATTATTATCATCATCAGTAATTTTGTGGGGAAACAGCATGAATTACCATTTCTCTAAATTTATACATTCATTAAATATGTATTTTACAAATATATGAATAAACATCACTAAAAACAACTTGATCCCACAATGTCCAACTTCTCACTTGAGCTGCATTTGTTACCATGCTGTTAATTACAACTCTCACACACAGGGCATCTACTGTTGCCAGTTCTTGAATTATGAACATTGTGTTCTGTTTTGATCCCCTTAATCATTATTTCTACCATTTTCCAGAAGATATAATTGAGGCTCAGTGTGGATCCTTGCTCAGGGCCACAAGGGCATCAGCAACAGGGTCTGTGTCTGGGCATCTGTGTCTGGGCGCTCTCCTTCAGAGCCTGAGTCTGTTCTCTCAGTCTGTTCTGACTGAACACTTCTACTGGGGAAACCAGAGGCATCAATCAATATGAAGTTGCCTTAAGAAGTCTAACCTTGGTTTCTTTTAGACTCATTTGTGAATTCATTTATACATGCACTCAGCAAGCATTTGTGGAAACTCTTACCCACACCTAGACCTCTCCTCGCTTCTGGAACTCAAAGGCAAACACCGTGCAATCTCAGCCTCCAAGGACTTGCATGCTTGGGTTCAATTCATTTTCTGTCGTCCACAGATTTCTCTTTTCATTACTTTATGCTTTGTGGCATCAGGAGAAGGTGACAGTGGCCCATTCATTTTTTGGCAGCAGGATATCTTCTATGTCTGATTTCAGTTGCATATTCTAATGTCAAGATGCCACGGTGTAGAAAATGTAAGGCATTGATTCTGCCAAGAAAATCTTGCTTGTTAATTTAAGCCAAACAGTTTAGGCTTCAGAGGCCACATCATGTGCTAGAGAAAGCAGGCATAAAGCATCTGTGAAATCTGTTAGGAGATGGAACTGGTTAAGACGATGCAAGGCTTCCACCTGTAACAGCCTTGCATTACTCAAGGATACTTGTGAGAACAAGTGGGAGCGTTGTCTGTCACTCCAGCCAAGAGCTATTTCTAAGGCCTGCAGAGAAGAGCCCTCAATTGCACTTAGTCCTCCTGGGCTCCTGCATTGTACCGAAAGTACTCTTTTTTTCTTAACCATTCCTTGAAAGGACTAAAAAGAACTGCACATTTGGTCAGAGTAGGAGAAAAAAAAATCAATAATAACTACGGCAGCATTGAAACCTATTGCTCAAGGTTAAGTTTCAAATTTAAGTTGTTATTGTATTAACAACTTGATTTGAAGATCCAACCTTAAAAGTTTTATTTTTATTTGAAATGAAAATATGACATCATTTCCTCTTCCCTTTCTTCCCTCCAACCCCTCCCATGTACACATGCACACACACACACACACCCACACACACACAAACAAACAAAAACACACACACACACACAAACAAAAACACATACACGCAAATACACACACTCCTAAATATGTAACTACAACCTACTAATTTTTTATAATATTACTTGCATGTATATTATTTCAAGCCTGACCATTAGGAACTCTTCTCTGGGGAAGACTATATTTCTCCCAAACTATTTCTTAGTTTCCTGTAATTCTTTGTCTAGGATTGGGACCTCCTTGGGTTTCTCCCTTCCATGTTAACATGTCTATTGGTCTTCCTTTTCTAACCATGTTGTTGAGTGTTTATGGGTGTTAGTTCCCTGACATTTTTAGGAGACACAGTCTCATGGCAGACTTCTTGTTTCTTTGGCCTTTCAAACCTTCCTGATCCCCTCTCCTCCCCCAACCCATGCTCTCTGAGCCTTAGGTGCAGGAGTTGTGTAATAGACATATCAGTTGGGGCTGAGCACTGCAGGTTCATTTGTTCTCTGTATTTTGATCAGTTGTAGGTTTCTGTAACAGTTTTTGATTGCTCCAAAGAGAAGTTTCTGCTTTTGTTGTTGTTGATGGGGTTTTTTTTTGTTATTAGAATTGAGAGCTACACTTATCTATGAGTACAATAATAAATATTTAGAATGTAGTTACTAATTTTGTAGAAGTTGTAAGCTCTCCTCAAAGACCAGAACCACACTATCCCCAGGTATTTGGCTAGGTTTCCAATGCCAAGCATAATTTCCCTTTTGTTGAATGGGCCTTCAGTCCAATTAGAGAGCTTTTGGTTACCACCAAGGAATGTGTACTGCCACTGTACCCTTAAGGGTATTGTGGCATGCTCATTATCGTTTTAGTTCACAGGCAGCATATCTGGGCATTGGTGCTATGAATGCTAGTTCTCAGGGAGGAGACTTTCCGGTTGATCCTGCTTGGATCCTGTGAATCCTTATGTCTGGTATGTGTCTTTAGCAATATCAACTTATCTTCAGCCTCTGGGGGGCAACTAAGGGCCACAGAAAAAGCCTATAATGTTTTGGGAGTCTCTTGGATAACCCTTGTCAATAACTGTAATGGAGGGTTCTCTTGCCTTGTATTATTAATTTTTATTTGAATATCTATGGCTCTTGGGAAAACAGTGTCAAGCCATGTGAGGAAATTTCATTTGAAGTATGATTTACATGTGCACTCATAGATCTATGTATAGTCTATGTATTTTTATGTGTATTCCTTACTGAGAAAATCCAATTTTTAATGATATAAATGGAAATGAAGCCAGTTGGAGACTCCTATTCAAGGAGTAAAACATTGCCATGGCATTCTCCAGAAACAAACAGATGCTTTGCTGTATGAGAGGTTTTGCAGAGGGCACCTCTCTGGAGCAGGGAACTGTTGGATGAGTTCACTGGACTACACTCATTTGTACGTTTTGCATTTTAAGAACAACTTGTTCTCTTCTTGCCAAATGTATGATGTTAGGAAATCGCCGCTCTTGGGGTGTGGTACCTATTCAGAGGCTCTTGAGAGTCTGACTCATTCAAGGCAGAAATGACAGTGAGGCTGAGGAGGAGAAAGGGAGAAAGAAGCAAAGACTCGGCATAGTTAGAAAGCAAAGTTATTTGACAGAAGCAGTGAATAAAAGTTTGAGGAAGGCTGTGGCTATACATAGTCAACATTACTGCCTCCACACCACACACGTATAAGTCAGCATGGCAGCTGAACCTGAACACTCCTTCCCCCAAAACAACCAATGACGATTTTTAAAAAAATCATTGTCTGCAACTCTTAGGCTTAAAATTTTAATGTGGATAATTTGTGTGTGGTATGTGTGTGTGTGTGTGTGTGTGTATGGAATCTCTTGCTTAGTTCTAGATGATAAAAATCAAAATAAAGGCTGTTTCATTTTGCGAATCTCTAAGCAGGCAGGCAGGCAGGCAGGCAATCTGATAAATCTAAAGGAATCCATGTTCTCTTGTTTGGCCCTTTGGGAGGAAGAGACTGAACGTGTGCCACCACATTGTGGAAATTGGTGGACCTGTCGAGAATGTTTCTGAGATGAGACACCAAAGGATCCCTCTTCTAGGCTTGGCTTGCTGCTTGGAAATATTCCCATAGGACCATCTTGTGCTTTCAAACAGATCTTCCATGTTCCCTAACCTTTGTTCAAAAGTAAAGGAAAATAAGGAAACAGCAAAGAAACCTAGACTCTAAGTCCATCTCCAGACTTTCCAACGATTCGCTATTTCTTTAGAAATTGCTCATCTACCCTCCCTATTGAATAAGTATTAGTAAACTGACAGTCAAGTGTCCTGCAAAAGCCACAGTTTACCTAAGACCAGACAAAAGGTGCAGACATCCATGTCTCTTATACATTAGGAATCCAGTTGGGATATTTTGATGCTAGCATTAGGCCATTGATATCAAATGATGCACTAGGACTGTAAACGGATGTCCTGGAGAATCCTTCACACGAGTGCTATTTCAAATCCATGTTTGAAGCTTTACCCAATGATTTGATCTTGAACCATTTCTTTCTCCATTGAATTTTGGGAATATTTTGATCTCTCCTTCCACGACTTTAAGACCAGCCTTGTGCACTCAGTGTGGCGTCTGTTGAGTCTGTGATTTATCGTCTCTCTACCAGATTACTTCTTACCTAGCACCAGTTCTTCTTACATGCACCCTGTTACAGGAACACCTGAGGATGAAAGTAAGTTGCCCTTTCCTGGGAATTTCTTTGCTGACTCTCCAAGCATCACCTGGAACACTTTAGTCACCTCTGCTCTGAACTCAAATTTACTTTCTTGTCCAGCAGTCGTAGCAGCTCCTCTCTTGTGTTCACGAGAGAATCAGCTCTTTCCATGTTGCACACTGGGCAGATAAACTCCCTGCATAGAGAAAACCCCTCTTCTTCAGAGGGCCATAGATCTTCCTGTTTTTCACAGGATAGCACCAGGGTGCAGGGACAGAGGCTCTTGGACACCAGATTTGCCATTCTTTATGCTCCCTTCCACCCTCTTAAATACTTAGAATACTAAGTAAATTTGTCCGTGTTCTCTCTCTTGATATATATGACAGTATTTCCTGGCTGTCCTGGATCTCACTCTGTACACCAGGCTGGCCTCAAACTCAAAGACCTCCCAAGTGCTGGGATTAAAATGTGTGCCACCACCAGCTGGCTCTTTCCCATATTTTCAATCTTCTTTCCTTACTTTCATTCCCACGCAGCTCTCAGTCATCACCAGACTCTGAGTATTGTTTAAGAACCACCATCATTGATATTGATTCCTTCTGGATCAATGTGACAAGACCAGTGGATTTCTAGGACTGTTGGTTGCAACTTTTCAATTACCAAAGTATGGCAATGACGTGTGTGTGTGTGTGTGTGTGTGTGTGTGTGTGTGTGTGTGTACATCTATCTTCTTGCATGGTCTGAACGTTATTCAAATCATATACAATGTACATTATCATTTCCTGAACCAAGTATTCTATTATCAGCATGTATTACATATATCTTACATAGTCTCCTCTGGTGTAAGCACAGTGGTGTAGGGCCCAGCTATAACCCTAGTGAATAAAAATTTGGCATAGGATCATTTTGTCATCTTTGCTCTCAGATATTTTTTATTTTCTGATGCTTATAGGAACACTAGGATTTGTTGTTGTTGTTGTTCTGGACTTGGACTAGTACGAAATAATAAATTGCCAGTCTGAAAATATGGTGACATCTTTGTGCAGAACAATATTCAGTGTTCTGAAAGCCAGTTTGCTCATGACATGTTCTCCACCTCTTAAAGATCATGTGCTACAGAGAGCCAGCTGTCAATCATCATGAAGAAAGCGCACCAGCTACTCCATGGATACTGACTCGTCAGCGAGTGTGAACACAGAAACCCATGGTGTGAGGTTTGGACAACACACACTTGTTTCTAAGGCAGCTGCTGTCAGAACTGAAGGAGTGCGCTGATTTCTTTACAGTCTTGGAATTTTGCCCTTTGAAATGAGAATGAAGAGAGAGACAGCCACGGCGTAGGCTGATGAGTGGGTAAAGAGATGAAGACAGGACTAACATTCTGTGTGTGACATAAACTTACTCTGAACTAGGTATCTGGGGCTTGCTTTCAGTTTTTTTTTTCCTGCAGAACTGGGAGTTTCTCTACTAGTTTTTAAAATCTGAGTTTATTTTGAGGAATTGATATAAGGCTAATTTATGTAGAGATTGAAAAAAATACAAAATAAGATTTAATGTCTTGGTAATTCAAAATCAGGTCATCACTACCTGATGCACCATCCCTTGCAAGGCTTCGGGGTAGCAGATCATCAGGGCGCTCAGTGCAGTCCCACACTGACTGTAAGAGTCATGTGGTCCCGGTACTGTATGGTAGCCTTACTAGTGTCTGTCCCAGAAGGTTTAACAAGGCTCAGAAACATGTATCAAAAATAAATATATCTTGCTTGTTTTGGAAGGGGGTGCTACACTCTCTACAATTGGACAGACACAAAACATTTTGCCTGTCCTGGGGTCTGCTTATGCATATGAGTTCCAGTTAGGATACACACATAGGCACATAGACACACACACACACACACACACACACACACACACACACACACACATACACACACACACATACACACACACACACACACACATATATATATATATATATAAAAGTGTGTGTGTATATACATATATTTTTATATGTGTATACACACACATATATATGTATGTATACATATATACATATATGTATACATATATCCATATACATGTATACATATATATACATACATATACATACATACATACATACATACATACACACACACACACACACATATATATATATATATATATATATATACACATACACATACATACATATATCCTAATTAATACTGGTTGATTAGGGCCTGGGGATGACAGAGGCAAGCCAGAAAGCACATGTGTAAAGCTTAACTGCCTTATTTTAAATTCTATGTGTTGTGGGAGATACGAATCCAACATGGATCCAAATGCCCTGGTTGTCAACAGATAAGAGGGAACTAGAATTCTTTCTAAGTACACTTGACACTGATGTGCTGATATTTAATTTAAAAATACTATGTATGTATGCTGGATTTAGTCACCCACCTGCTTATTTGATGTATGCAGTGCAATGAAGGGAAGGAATAAGGGGACTGGAGTGGTACAGAGCTTGTTTCAGCGCTGTTTGGGGAAGAGGTCTTGGTCTTGCTAGAGTATTTAAAGTTCTTCTATAAGCCACATCTGGAGCAAAACACCATAACATCATTTGTTGTACCAATAACTGGGATGCAAAGACAGGATGGCATTAGCCTAGGTTTTAAGGGTCTCTGATCTGATGCCAGTTTCCTTACAGACTCTGGGAAGGCTCATTTTCAGATCTGGGTGACCATCTGTTGCCAAGAGTTTCTTTCGAATATGATGGGCAGGTGGTTGGGAAGTGCATGAGGACTCAGACCTTGTAGACAAGACCAAGGGTAGAGAGCACATCAACAATGCAGTCTTCCTAGATTTCTTGAGCAGCTATACTATCTCAGGCAACTTAACAATATAAAATGGAGGAAATTAAAAGGCAGGCACAAGAGAACAAGAGCCAGATTGGCGTGGGATGCAACTTTCGGAGCCGGAGTTCATCTCAACCCTGCGCAATTTTAGGTGGTAAGCTGCATTGGGGAACAGAACTTAGATGTGTCTAGGGAAGTCAGAGTTCTCACCCAAAACTTCATTTGTCACTTTTGGGTTCATGATATCGGAAGATTTCCTTCTAATGCCTGTCTGCTCTCTATGTGCTGATACCTGCCAATAAAGCCAGGGTAGTAGAAGGCTGACTGAGTCTAGCTAAGGTCCTTTTGAGCCTGGAACTCCGGAATTGCTGTTGAGGGTGATTGTATGGTGCCATTCAGTTGTGTGCCCTCTGCAGCTGGAGGCAGGTCAGTTGATGCTGCCACCGTTGGATGTTGGATGGGGACATGGAAATAGACTACCATATGAAATGTGTCAGTCTCTCCCAAACGTCACTGATCATCATCATTCGCAGCTTCAGAAAGACAGACACACTCATGAGAATGAACAAATAATGCTATAACTACCATCGATTTTGAGTCTCGGGCGCCTTAACTCTCAAGACTGTGTTTCTCTCTGATCCAGTATGAGCTATGGTGTTATGCAGGGTGCATGTATGTCTGGCTCAATGTGGTTACCTGGAGACTAGGGATGTTTTAGACTCTTCAGCCTCTACCTAAACTAATTTTGGTCAGCGGCTTATATTTCCCATTTCAGTGGTTCTAGCAAATCACATGTCCCTGCTATCCTCCTAAGAGATAGTAAAGTACAATCCTACCACAAGTTTATGGAGTGCAGAAATAGAATTTGTGTGGCTACGACAGCCATCAAGATTCTGGTTCATATTAACCCTAAAGCATTCTAATATCCTACATTTAGAAATCCTCAGTGTGTTTAATTCATACTTAGAGGATCCTCCAGGCTGAGGCTCAGGTCTCTCTTTGGCTTTTGGTAAGGCATTAAAAGTACAGCATATGGCTGGGCAGTGGTGGCGCTCGCCTTTAATCCCAGCACTTGGGAGGCAGAGGCAGGTGGAGTTCTGCGTTGGAGGCCAGCCTGGTCTACAGAGTGAGTTCCAGGACAGCCAGGACAACACAGAGAAACCCTGTCTTGAAAAACCAAAAAAAAAAAAAAAGAAAAAAAAAGCACAGCATATGAATGGTTCAATAGCTATCCAGGAAACCACTCACAGCAGCAACTTGCCCACCTCTCAGGTACTTATGCCATCCCCTCACTCGCTAAGTGACTGAAGATGACCTTAAATTTCTCACTCTCCCAACTCTACCTCCGGAGTGTTGGGAATGCAGGTGTCACGGCCACGTCTGTATCACTCAGTGCTGAGGGCTGAGCATAGGCATTTGTGCATGCCAGGTGAGTATCCTATTGACCCAGCTCCCCAAAGGAAACTAAGTGCAAAGTAACTGTATTTTTATTCATATTAACAACAGCAAAATACTTTTATAATTCCACATCCCATTGCTCTTAAAAGCACATATATTACAAATAAAGGAAGTCCACAAACTTTAGAGATTAGTATTTATCAACATTTTTTACACATACACAAATATTTTAATATAACATCTAAAATGTTACCCATATAATTTTAGTACTTTTCATAAGTATCAACTAAAAACATTCTTTGAAATGTGATAAAAACCATATATTTTACAATCCTCTATTTACATTGGAAATATGCTTAAATGTTACAAAAACATTCACTTTGACCTTTAAAATGCATGTCTGAGGACTTGGAATTGAACGATACCCAAGAACAAACTCAGTTTGCTTTTAAGCTGCACGTTCATTGGAATTTCAGAACAAATGTTTAGCATGGCTTGATCAATACTACTCCAAGGAAACAAAGGAATCGTAGAAAATGTGCAAATTCAGGGCTGGCAAAATTCTCAAGCTAGCGAGGTAAACAAGATTAACACTGTAAAAATTTCAAATAAATTAAATCTATCTTTTTCTTCCCTGACATTAGCGGCAAAAAATTTAGAGTTCTCTGAGAGGTGCATCGGATGCTCCAGGGCTCCTCTCAAACTTCAGCACTGGATGAGATGGAGACCACAGGTACTGCTGGGGTCCCCTTGCTAGTTACACGTGTGGTGTAGGGTCGCTCCACTCCGCACTTTGCTGGGTCGTCCCTGCCCGTAATCTTAAAGCAAGACAGATACAATACGCACATAAAAATAAGTAGAGATCAATTTTCATATCCCCAAACACAGAATTAAACTCCAGAACAGTGACTCATTCCCAATGGGGTGTTAGTAAGTTTGGAAAATATCTTAGTCAAAGTAGTTCTGAAGAGTCTTTTCTTCAAAGCCCATATGCTGGTTGCTATGGGGATGTTCAAAGTAGCTTCACTTGGACTCTGACTGTCAAGATGTGAATTCATAAATGTTTAAGTGGCTACAAATGTATTTGATTAATTCCAGTATCTCAGCCTATTCTAAAAATTTATAATTTACATTGCTAACATCTCCCCTAAGGGAGAAGAACATCGGAAAACTCACCTGAATGTTTGCATTAATGGAGTATAATAAGCAAATCAACCTGACTTACCTGAAAACAATATCAATATGTCTATATGACACGTTGTCAGCCGTACCAAAATAACTGTATGCAAACAGTGGCCACAGCCCTACAGAAACTGCGGGTCCATCCCCAAAGTTTATCTTTGTACAAAAGAGACTTGTGAGTATTTATTTTGCACTTTGATTTCCTCATTAACCTCACGCACTATGATGTCCTGATGTCTCATCCCAGAGCTTTTCTTTTTTCCCCCCACAGAGCACTCAGCATCTGAGTGTCCCCTGCCTGCCTTACACCCTTCCTCGGGTCACAAGATCCTGCATAGGTAATTGGGCTCTTTATGTGTCTAAAGCGTATCGGCGTCTGACAGCAAGCCGCGTTCACATCTCACTTTCCTGGCACTAGAACGGAATGGCTCTGCTCCCACTTCTGTGTTTGAAGTTGGATCCTCATGGCCACAGCTGACTTGATTCTGCTGCCATCCTCGCTCAGTTGAAACACAGTCCAAAAGAGCATCTTATATTTATGCTTCATTTGCATGCTTGTATGAGTTCCATTGGCCCCAGCCAAGGAAAGGCCTTCATGGTTTTGGTTTGGAGCTGTTTATGAAACTGAATTTCTGGCTGCCTATTAAAGGAAGGGGTGCCTTGTCACTACCAATTCCAAGTACATGTTTTCCACATCTCCATCTTATACACCAGTATTATTCTGTTTTGGCTCTGTTTCCTCTCTTCTTATTTCTTTTTAAATGAGTGCATGTATGTGCATGCCTGCACATGTGACACACTGTGCATGTGGAAGCTGGGAGATAGCCTTTGGAAGTCAGTTCCCTCTTTCTACCATGTGGGTCCTAATGGTTGAACTGAGGTTATTGGGCTTCAGGCAAGCGACTTCAACCAAAGAACCAGCTCACTGGCCTCTCCAGCTCTTATCATTCCTTTTTTTTCTGTTTGAGAAAGGATCTCATGTATCCCAGACTGGTCTTAAACTTGCTGTGTAGTCAATGATTATCCCGAACTGCTCCTGTTCTCCGGCTCTCTCAAGTGCTGAGATCATAGGCATGTGTTATAGGCATGACCCTGTTTCCTCTTATAACAACTGTTTCCCCCTAACAACATGGTTAACTTTGGTAATTTTCAAGCTAAGACTTTCCTTGGCCCTGTGGGGGAGGGTGCATAATTAATTTTGTGTTTTTGTTTCTATGTCAGTTAGCTCAAATTATTTCTGATTTTCAAAGCTCAGCGGGTAAGTTCTCTCAGTACTTGGTTATGTGCTTCTGCTTTTGGAGTATACACGCTCACATTCAGACAAAGGAAAATACTCGGTTATCAAGTCACCTACATGATGAGGACCCATTATATGCTCAAGACCAGCAGGAAAATCACTTTTCCCTTCAACAAGTATATTTCTTTTACTGAATAAAGAGACTGGTGTAATCCATCAGGTTTTTCTCTTTGATTGGTTTCCAGGAAGCAGAGAGCCAAATTTTCCTTCTCTTGTTAAAGGTTTCCTTTACAAAAAAAATTTTTTTTTTCTGTTTCTCTCCCCTCCAATGCCTGGCCTTTGTGTTTTTCTTTTATATTTTGAAGTATCACGAAAACATTTCAGGTCCTTATTTTTAAAACTCAAAGGAGCTCAAATGCAGTTAGGAGGAGCAGGAGCAGGAGTTTTCTTTCTGAAAGCTAAGCTGTCTACATGACATGTCTTCATGTGGCAATGAAGACTTAACAGAAGCTGAGCCACCAAAGCTGACGGGGGCACAGGGCTAGTGATGGGAAGAGGAGGGTGGACAGGAGACTGACTGCAGGACAGGATAGACGTACGAAGAGGAAAACATACCACTTTTGCTCACAGTACTGAGGGAAATGCTAGACACAGAGGAGCAGAAGCTGTATAGACATGGACCACGACAGAGCTGCCAGGAGAAAAAAAGAGAAAAATATTTTGCCAGACAGTTCAAGGCCAGGCATTATTTACAGCGAGAGACAAGTGTAGTTTCTCAGAGTTTATATCCGTTCTCCCCATTTATATCCCAGATTTAATAATGTCTCCGATGTGTGCTCCACCTAGGTGTTTAATTCCCACCACCTCTCAGGAATCCCCAGTTAACAACACGCTCTCTGTCGGGGAGTCCTATCTACGAGATTTATTCTTTCCATCATAAGTCAACTTACCATTCCCTCCTCCTTGAGCTACTGTGGAGTGTTAAAAGGAGTGGGCCCAAGAAGGCAGAAGGGAAGGAACGTGTCCTGAACACGATCAGAATAACAGTTCCAGCATTTGCCTTGCTCTGTGGTGATGGTACTAGGTCGTTAGGGGGACGAGAGGGAACCGATATGAAACCAGTGATCTCACATTCCTGGGAGGAAGGCTACAGGTCACCACTCAAGTAGGGTGTGAGGGTTGATGGATGCTTCCAAGCAGGCTAGGGAAGTTCACTTGATGTTCAACTGCTTGCTTTTAGCACCGCCAAAATACTGACATTACTGAATGGTCATAATTCATGTAAGCCATATAGAATATGGTGGGTATATACCTAGGATCATGAATGACTTGATTATAGAGTAGAGTTTGTTATACATATGTTATATATATATATATATATATATATATATATATATATATATATATAACATATGTATATATAGTTATCAAATTATCTATCATCTATCTATCTATCTATCTATCTATCTATCTATCTATCTATCTATC